>JAUTXW010005442.1:0-150190 GCA_030620095.1 Kuschelorhynchus macadamiae
AACTACGAAATGAGTCTACATGAATTCGATAGAAATAATTATAAGTTAGCAAATAACAGTATATGTAGAAACCATGGAAAATGTCGATAAAAGTAATTATATGAGTTAGTTACGCAATGAATTAAAAATCATAGGAAGGATGGGGCATTTATGTCGCTAAACCGTATTTTTAAAGACTTAACAGTGTTTTCTGAGAGATTGATTTGCTATTCAAATGCAAAGGTTTTAGTAGATAATAAACCTGTACTATGTGGGATTTTCAATTTTAGATATATCGAAAACTGTAATGTATGATTTTTCTGCGACTTTTTAAAACCTCTTTATGGGAATAAAGTTAAGCTTTGTATACGGACACAGACTCACTGTAATAGAAATACAAACTGAAAATGTGTATGATGATTTAAAACGAAATATTGAAAAATTTGACACATCAAATTATAAAGCACATAATATTTGTGAAATGGCAATATCAAAATCTGTAGTCAGTAATTTTAAAGACGTTATACGGTGATATTCAAGTGTTTTTACGGCACTTCAGCCAAAGCATATTTGTGTCAAAACGGAGAAGTGATACCATTAAAAAGGCTAAAGGGAATTAGAACCAGTGATATTAAAAAACAATTAGATTTTGTTCATTATAAAGATGTTGTCGAAAATAATTCAAACATTTTTGTACAGTAATATTTATTTAAATCCGTTACATAAAATTTACACTGAATTAGTCAGTAAAATAGCCTTGATTCTTCTGATGATAAAGGTTTAGGTACCAAACAGCTTTGACACACTTGCTTGAGATTATCAGGATATTCCTTTTATGAATGGTCAATGAATCATGAAGACCTTTCCAATTTGTAAATTCCAACTTTCCATTCTATCTTAATTTTCAAGGTTACGGAATTTGTTATATATGCAAAAGAACTCAAGTTCAGTTTCCAATTGCTTCTTCAGCTGCTTTGGTACTTGAATTAAATGTGTTTAGAAAGCTTTGATTCTGAAATTTATAACCAATTTCTTTAGAAATTACGAAAAACGACTTTCTTCATTTAAAAACTGGAAGGGAAAATTGAAACCTGAAATGTTAGCAAGAGCCAGATTTTATTATACTTCCTATAATGATAATTGCAGATGTTTTTACTGTGGTGCAGAAATATTTGAGTGGACATGATGATTGTCTATTGATGAACATTATAAATATTTCAAATCTTGTGACTTAGCTACATGTTTATGACTTTCAAAAAGTAGAAACAATAAAGAACAATATAGATTAAAATGTACTAATCAAAAAATAAGCTCCTATAAAGTAATTATTTGTGTATTGACTTGTTTTATTAACATTTTTTTGATAAGTCAGCATATAAAAAATTAAAAATTAGTTTAGTAATTTAAAAGTATTTAAATGTATATTTTTACAATTGTATACGAATTAAAATGATTCGCATGTCATTTATTAAAATGTAGTTTGATTTATTGAATCAATTTAAATATATTTGTTTTTTGTATTTTAACCATTCTCTTCTTAGTACTAATATTAAACACATTAGTTTATTTAATCCTGTTTGTTTTATTATGCATACCCATATCCTATTATACGCAATTGTGGCGAACTCTATATTTGTCTATCATCCATCCAAAGTGTCAAAAAGCGAAATATGTTTTAAAAAAAACATCGAAGCAGTATGGCCCCACTCTTGCCATTTCATGAAAACTGAAAAAATTATTAATAATAGTATTGTTTTCTCTTATCAGAGAAGCCAAATTGATAAAGACAATACTTTTTTCAAAATTTTATATTATTATTATAATAATACGATTTTTGATACAAACTGGATTCAAAAATTTGAAGAAAATGCTTCTTGCAAATATGCTTATAATTCGACCCATTTTCATAGTGAAAACTCCGATTTTAATATGTCATACATGTTATACATCATAATAATTTTATTAGTATTTTTCATATTAACTTATCTTGGATTAACTTATTTTCTATATAAATAATATTAAATTATTATTTTGCAAACGAAATAAAGTTCAAGGTCTTTAAAAAAACCTTGAATTCTAATAAGGAGTAGTGGGGGATTTTATATAAAACTCAGAGATGTTTTAATAAGATATTAATTATTGCAAACACAATGAAAGTGAAGTTTGTAAAAGACCAGCTGAAAAGCTCATTAATTTTAAAACTTATTATTTGAACAATTGTACCTCAAAGTTTCTCCGTGTTGGATTACGATTAGATGATTTTTCGCCAACAATTCAAATAGGAAGTCAAAATGGATTTTCGATCAATTTTAATGAGGAACATTGGAAGAAATTAGGGATGTACCAGGGAGTTATTGCAAATTATTTTTATACGCCCGGTAGTGACACGTTTCCACTTAATATTGGTGATATTACTTTATATTTTGAAAAAATTAATGCTACTCCTATTGTAAAAATCCAAAATGTGAATGGAATTTATGTATGTCTTGCATGTGATTCAATGGATAAATTATGGGAACTGCAAGAACTTGTTGAATATAGAATTAAAATTCTTAAAAACCAACAGTTCGATAAGTACTTCAGTATATTTCAATTATCCAATTTTAACGAGGGAAACAAATTGTTGACGAATGTATATAATGTTATTAATCCAAGCCAAAATACCAACAGTGAAAATGTTAGCACAGTACTAGAAATGTTAATAACATATCCATGTGAATTAGAAAATAAGCTGAAGAAAAATAACTTAAAGAGAAAATATTATGAAGAAATCAGTGCATATTAATGAAGCTAGAAATAAAGTTCATTTATTAGTAACGTGGAGTTTTGCATATAGGTATGCTCGAATGTGTGAATATCAAAAGTTTTATTTAGACAGGCTACGATTCAAGAATAGGATTATGCAGTGTGAAAAAGTTATAAGTAATATTTTATATAATGAACATAGAAATATAATTTACAAGGAAAGATTTAATGTATCTAAATAAATATTTGAAATAAAACCTTAGTTGTTTGATTTTTTTTTATTTGTGTATAAAAATCAAAAAATATTTTAAATGTTACAAAACATCTTTTTTAAAAATCCAAGAATTATGAGTGTTTTCTAATCCTAGCCATTTTACTAAAACTTTATCTCCTTTTCGTCTTAACACTTTTTCAACTAAATACACATCCGGATGCTTAACCAATTGTAATTCCTCCTCATAAAAGGCTCCTTTAATTTCTAAATTGTTTTCATCTTTAATTAAATATGTTCTAGGATTTGTTAATTTAACGTCGTATATTTTAAATATTTCATTCGACCAATTAGGAGTATAACCCTTTGTAAACGCTTCTTTTTGTTTGCTTATTCGAACATAATCACCAAATTTAAATTTTGGATTCCTAGGGTCAATTGTTTTCTTGTATGTATAAGATGCTGTGAGAATTTGTTTTTCATTTCTTTTACTGATTTCACATGGTTTTTTTCCAGTAGTAGAATGGATTGTATTATTATATGTTTTTACAATTTCGTCTAAAATGTCCACCAATTAATAATTTCCACGTAAACTAAACTTTTTCCACATTAAATTTTTTATAGTTCTATTTGCTCTCTCTACGACACTAGCTTTCATGTTTGAGTATGTGTTGTAGTGATTTATGTTAAATTTAACCATTAAATATTTAAAACATTTATTTAAAAACTCTTTTCCCATATCGGTTTGGAGATTTTTCGGTTTATATTTTGCTCTTTCTAATATCTTTTGCATTGCCAAAGTTACGTCATTTGCAGATTTCGATTTAACTGGTTCTACCCACAGAAATTTTGAAAAAACATTGATAACTACAAGAATGTATCTGTAGCCCTTATTTAATTTCCAGTATGGTAACATCTCAACTAAATCACCTTGCCATAGATCATTTATTCCTTTCGATAACTCTTCTTCGTCTGTATTTATTCCTACTTGGTCTGTGAAGTTCATTAACAACGTCCTCTTTAATTCTGTTACTCATGACTGAAATTTGACAATGATTAATTTTCAACCATTATCGGACATTTTATTACTAATTCGCCATAGAAAGTTGGTATAGTAACACTATTTTGAGGGTAAAAACTAATTTCATCACCCTGTTTTATATTTATTTGCTTTCCGTATGGAATCGGAATATTGTTTATTTTTAACAAAACGTCATCTTTGGGATACTCAACTTTGCCTGACGTAAATGGAAACTTATATATTAATCTTCCATCTTGAAGTAGTTGATAACCATTCTTGGTTGCATCAAAGGTTCCAATAAATGGCATAACAATATTATAAAATAAAGTTGCATTGGCAATATTTACAACGTTTAAAATTTGAGGGGCATCACTTAAATTTAAATTATTTTTGTCCCTATTTAATATATGTGATCCAAATTTGTCAATCGACATATTTGCACGGAAGTTCTAAGACGAATAAAAATTTTGTTGAAATACCGAGTTTTTATTTAATAACTTTTGCTTCCCTAAGTTCTTCTAAAATTGACACAATTTCATTTTGATGACCTGTATGACCAGCCATTTGCGATGATACAAGTAGTTTCAATCTTTCAATTAATTCATTAATATTGTCGAAATAAATGTAATCTATTTTCTTGTTAGATAATTTTAACATATCACCACCTTTTTTTAATGAAGAAGATCGTGGTCTCTGAGGAGGTCTTAATTTGCTTAAAGTGCTTAAACTAGACATACTTGAAATGCTAGATGAAGATCTTGTAGGTTTAATTATATTTTTTTCAACTAAATATGGTTTAATTATGGTTATATATTTCGGATCTGCAGTACCTTGTACCTGCTCTTTGGGGTCATAATTTCTTTTGTAAGCATTTGTACGTTTTAATATGTCCATATAATTTTCTAAATCAACAGGTTTGTAACCTTTAGGATCTTTGAAAAAAAGTAGTTCATACAATCCAGGAGTTCCCTTATAAATAAGATCTTTGAGTTTTAAATTTTCATCCTTAAACTCAACAATAGAATCTCCAATTTTCCATTTTTCTAATAATGGATCATGTACAAAACCATGCGTATGATCTAATTCCCGATTCCCTTTAATCGAGTCATCAACAAATGATCTTACAAGTGGATGATATCCTTCGAGGTACGTATTGTAAACCTCACCTGTTTTAGTTAATTCAAGCATTTCTTGTCTTATATCTTCTGTCGTGGGTTCCACTAAAGATGATTCGGTTTCATAACTAGGTTGAGTACCACTTGGTTGATCTAAGAATACATCTTCATTATAATTTTGTATAACGTCTTCATCTTGTAGGAATGATGACATATCATGAGGAAGATATTTATTATATATATTTGTTTGTCGCCTTCCTGATCTTTTTTTCGTAGTTGAAAAAATGTTTTTGTCGATTTCTGGAGTTAAAAAGAGTGGTGGCAAACTGGGTTCCCGCTTTACCAAGGGTTCGGTTTT
The DNA here is from genome assembly GCA_030620095.1 of Kuschelorhynchus macadamiae. Lineage (NCBI taxonomy): Eukaryota > Metazoa > Arthropoda > Insecta > Coleoptera > Curculionidae > Kuschelorhynchus > Kuschelorhynchus macadamiae. The sequence continues at coordinate 5,430 of JAUTXW010005442.1, forward strand.
TATTGTTTTGATTAATTCTTGCAAAGGTTCAGTTATTGGTTTTAATTCTGTTTCTTGTCGAACTTTAACCTCTGCTAAATCCGATTTTAATGCTTGATACTTTCGTTTGACGGCTTTTCGAGCTTCTACCAGTTCTTTTGCAACTTTTGCATTCATGTTAACTAAAATATGACGAGTCATACACTAAGGTCTATTGTTACGGTAAGATATTATATATGTTTTAAAAATGTATAAAATTGTCAAATCCTTTTCGATATCTTCCAGATTTTAAACTGCAATCCTTATCGATAACTAAAAAATCAAAGTCAGATTCCCAACATAAGGAACACATTTTTTTTAAATTGTCGAACGACATATCTGGGGTGACGTGATCATCATAAACATGTTTTAAATTCGTACAATCTTGTCTAAACAAAATTAACAAATTTGCATTGTCTCTAATCAGTTGTTTTGGAATCGAAGAATAAGTTTGACACAAATAAAAACAATCGGTGTTTTTATGTCTTCCAAATGAAAAGTAATCTCGCTTTACACTTTGATTACAGCAAACAATATCATCAAAAATTATAACTGAATTGGATTTTACTTCATCGGGTGACACAATGTCTTCTTCGCTTGTAGACTCGAAGTATCCAATTTCTTTAATTGACTGCATTACATTTCTTAAAAACTCATATTTTGTTTGATACAAGGATTTTGAGAAAATATATATATTCGCAAAACGTAATCCATTTTCAGATATTAAAAGAGCAACTACCACATTGGTTTTTCCTGAACCAGAAGGTCCCATAATTAAACCTCTTTTAGAACAACCTCCAAACAATTTTCCATGCTTTTTAAAATTAACTAAATTGACATCATGATTTTTGACAGGCAAGGAAAAAGATTGCTTTTCTAACCATATTTTAGGGAAACCAAAGCGTGTCTGAGAAATATCTTCATATTTTTCATTTAAATATCCACCCTTATTTAAGCGTCAATATATATAATAGAAGGTTGAAGTAGATGTGGACATATTACGAGATCAAAGCTCATGACGAGAGGTGGTTCATTAAACACTTTAATTAATAGGTTACCGTTCGAATTACATATTCCTACATACAATTATTGTGGTCCAGGAACCAAACTAAATAAACGACTATTTAGAGGAGATAAGGGCAAAAATCCTTTAGACGAAGCGTGCAAGCAACACGATATTGCTTACTATAAATTTTCTGATTTAAAACACCGCAACTTAGAGGATCAGGTGTTAGCAACAAAGGCATTAGATAGATTCAAGTCTCCTGACGCACCATTCAGTGAAAAGATTGTTGCTTTAGGAATATTGGGGATCATGAAAGCTAAATCAAAATTAGGAATGGGTTTAAGAAAGGGAAGGGGAATAAAACTAAAAAAAAAGAAAAAAGATTCAATTAAAAACATTTCTTTCCAGTCAGCTGTTCAAAAAGCTAAAAAGGGAATAATTGGAAAAAAATATAAAAATTTACGTATTGCAGTTCAAGATGCGTTGTCTCTAATCAGCAATTATAAGGGACGAGTAAAAAAACCCCCAAATCGAATTATTCCGATTCCAAAAAGTGGTGGTGTTTTGCCATTAATCCCTCTTTTTGCAGGATTATGTGCATTAGGAGCCCTTAGTGGCGGTGCAGCTGGAATTGCTTCAGCTGTTAACTCGGCAAAAAGTGCTAAAACAAACTGGAAGAACAAAAAAGACATAATAAGGTTATAGAACAATTATCTATAGGGAAAGGTTTATTTTTGCGCCCATATAAACAAGGATGTGGATTATATTTAAAACCAAAAAACTGTTAAAGATGCTGCCTCGCAAACCACTAACTAATATTGATTTAAGAATGTATGTCAAGAAATTAGAAATTCCAAATTTCCGTGGTGTATTTATGCGGAATAATATGCCAAAGACTATCAATAAATATGAAACCGGCATTATAAATTTAGATGACAATAGTGGAGCAGGAACACACTGGACTGCTTATATTAAAAATGATAAAATTATTAATTATTTTGATAGTTTTGGTAATTTAAGACCTCCTTTAGAAATAATATCTTATTTTTTTAGCGATGGTAGCAAAAACAAAATTTTATATAATCATAACTCTTACCAATCTTATGATTCTTCAAATTGTGGTCAACTTTGTTTAATTTTTCTCTATAAAAACACACAATAGATAGTCTTAGAATCATTTTGGAAGACACTAGGTTACAATGTCGTTTACGATAGCGCTTTCCACTCAAGGAGCAATATTACATCCAGATTTTAACCCTCCAATTTATTTAAATGTAGACCCAGAATATGTTATAGGTTTAACCAATTTTGAAACTTTTAATGCAATTCCAAATATTGATGAAAAAAATAATAAATTTTTCTATGGAGATGGTGACGATTTTGTTGAAATCCCACCGGGAAGCTATGAAATTCAAGATATTAATAAATATTTAGTAGAACAATTTGATAAAGTGGGTATTTCGTTTCATTTATTTGCAAATAATAACACTCTACAGTCGGTAATTAAATCTTCTACCAATATCACCTTTAAAGAGGGTAGTATAGGCAAAATTTTAGGATTTAAAAATCAGATTATTAAAGGTGATGGAAAGAGTAAAGCTTCCGATGTTCCAGCAGAAATTATAAAAGTTAATTCACTATGTATCGATTGCAGTATCGCCGAAAGCTCCTACTTGAACGGAAGTCCTGTTCATATTATTCATCAATTTTTTCCAAATGTCTCTCCTGGATTTAAAATAATTGAAAGTCCACAAAATATTATATATTTTCCTGTAACAGTGAAAGTGATAGATAAAATTACTGTAAAGATATTAGATCAAAACGGGGAAATAGTTAATTTTCGGAACGAAACAGTTACACTCAGACTGCATATAAAAAAACTAGATTAGTAATGGTTATATTATATAATCAAAATTTTAGTATTCCAAATAGAACTGTTCAAAAAACATATAATAGGAATCAACTGATCAAGAAAAAGATTAGTAGGCCTGGTAACGTTAAAGAGCTAACAACTGCAAATAAAAAGTTTCTTAAATCTCTAGGACTTCCACTTTTACTATGAATATCCTTAATGTTACAGAAAAACTTTTAATTGATAATTCCAGTACTCATTCGGAAATTCATTCTTACGAACCATATTTACCAAACAAATTAGGAAATAATGATGAGATAATAATTCCCGTTCACGAAATTGAAAAATACACACTACCCTGCGATAGTTTTCTTTACATAGAAGGAAAGTTAACTAGAGAGGATGGAACAGTTTCTAAAACAATGAGCTTAATAAATAATGCAATTGCCTTCCTTTTTAAAGAAATAAGATATCAATTAAATGGTGTCACTATCGACTCGGTAAGAAATGTTGGTATCACATCAACTCTAAAAGATTAACTTTCATTTAATGAAAATGAGTCAGCTAAATTAAGAAATGCAGGCTGGAATCCTGTAAAAACTGTTGAAACAAGCGCAACTTCGACAACAAATATCTCAATCGTTGACGAAAAAACATGTTTTTTTAATGTTTGAATTCCCCTTAAGATTTTAATGGGATTTTTCGAAGATTATAAAAAAGTAATCTTAAATTCAAAACAAGAACTTATACTTGTTAGAGATAATACCGATAACAATGCAATTTCCACCACAGATGACAGTGAAAATCCGAAAATTACTCTTAATAAACTTACATGGAATATACCTCATATATCAGTAGGAATTCCCCAAGAATTATCTCTAACCAAAATTATAGATAAAAGTACTGATATACTTATTGCATTTCGAAGTTGGGAGTTAATTGAATATCCAGAACTATTAAAAACTAATAGACACAATTGGCCAGTTAAAACTTCAACTCGAGTTGAAACCTCCCGTCACGTCATAGTTGCATTTCAACAAGAAAAATGGAATAAGAAAAAGAGCAATATGAGCGAATTTAATGACATAGACTTAAATACTAAAAATCGATAAAAATGCGCTCTCACACATCTTTACCAAAAGTTCTTGGCCGGAAAATATATATGTATAATACAGAAATATATAATTTCTTTTTTAGTATCTACTCTCCGCATGATGGTGCTAGTGCATGCTTTTTAAATTACCTATGGGTTTGCAGCCGGAAATCACCGGAGCCCCGATAGGTGGTGCTAAATGTTACGTTTAACTTGTAGTACTGTTTCAGTATGATAGACGTTTCGTTTTCGATTTTGTCATATCGAGCAATCTGTTATTTCAGATCTCCCTGGGTACAAGCCTGCCTGATGAGGGTAGAGGCCCAGAAATCATGATCGCAGGAGGGTACCCTGTGACATAATCGAAAGCAATTCTTCTTTTAGGCCGTTTTTGCACCTGCAGAAATTATATATTTCTGTATTATACAGACATAGACTTAAGAAACATCAAAGTATTCCTAAATTCTGAAAGGTATCCTTATAATGATCTTATATTAGATATGAGTAAAAATAAATTTGCTCTCTTGTATGAAATGTATTCCAATTTTCGGAATACTTATTATGGAAAAACAGAAGAACCATTATTTGATCCCCTTGTATTCAAGGACAAGGCACCCATTGCATACATTAATTGTTCACATCAAAAAGAATTTTTGCAAGCAGGACCTATTGTAATGAGAATAGAATTTGAACTAAACAAAAACATAGAAAAAGACACAACAGCGTATTGTCTAATATTACATGATAAAGTTTTTAGCTACAATCCACTTACTAAAATTGTAAAACAACTGTAAATTATCTGCGCATGCGGGATATCTTAAGTTTAATTCCTAAATATTACTTACAGATAACAAAAGGGTCAGTTGTTATTAGATGTTTGAGAATAAAGTGTGGCTAGCTTATAATGTCACGTAGATTAAGCGAGATAGAAACTTTTATCAAAAAACTAAGGAAACTCAAAAAGGACATTGAAGATTACTCCAAAAAAACTTTTATATTTAAAAAATTTCCTAAATTGAAAATATGAGGCTTGTACTAGACATTCAAGGTTTTAAGGACGAAAAAAATAAGTTAATACCTAAAGAACTGGCAGCCTATGATGGATACAGAATAAGCCACTATATTTTTTAAAAACATTTTTCTTTAAACTTTCTTTCACCTGAGCTACATAAGCAAGCTATTTGGTTAATGAAAAATTACCACTGTATATATTGGAATTCTGGGTATACCCCACTTCATCAATTTTCAAATATAATCAAAGAGTTGACCGAGGATATTGAATTTGTTTACGTTAAAGGAAAGGAAAAAACTGACTATGTAAGGAAGTATTCAAAGAGCCCAGTTATTAAGTTAGATGAACAACCAGTCCTAATGTCATCTAAACCAAGATGTTTTTATCACACGAAATCATCATGTATGTGTGCACTTTCAAACGTATTATATTTATTTGATAATTTTTTTATGAATGAATAAAAAATAATATTAACTATATGAACTATTGTCTTATTTAAAATTTACATTACTGCAGTTCTCAAATTTACACTAATTTATAGCCTATTATAACATAACATTAAAATTATATTGTATTTCTAGATTACCGATATCAGAAAAAAAATCTTTTCTATTTCTGTTGTCTAAAAAATATTTACACACTTGCACTATTTTTTCACAAAATTCAGCATGTTTTAAATATTCGTGACTTTTCATAAAATCTTGAGCTTCCAAGTTATCATCATCACCAGCAAACGCTAAATATCTTGAGCAAGATTCTGACATAACACACTCTTCAAGCATTTCGGTCACTAGTTTTTCCATTACAAGTTCTTAAACAAAATGTTCTTGGGATATTGAAATGTAAAAATCCTTTTCAGTTTCTGCTACTGATATTTCCTTTAAAACTGTTGTATCTTGAATATATTTTTTTAGATTTATGACTTCAGTATAATAGCCTAACTTCACCAACTCATGTACAAATTCCAATAAATCAAAATTTTTTAAATAGTCATCACACAATGTCACTACTTTTAAATACTCGTCTGAAAGTTCGGCATAAAATGAGGAGAAAGATGGTTTACTTCTCATCTGATGGTCATTGATTTCATTTAGCAATTTAATAAATTCACTATGCAATTCTTGAATTGCTAATATTAATTCGTTGTTCTCACCACTGAATGACATTTTAACAATGTGCGTAAGTAATGATTCTTTATACTTAATATTTCCACTAGGCTACTATTTTCGCAGAGGGGATAACCTTCACGGCAAGGATAAGTTAACGAACGATATTGATTAAATAACATTTAAAATTAGAGAGGAGGAGGAGGAGTAGATATAAGGAGGAGGAGGAGGAGGTGCTTCTCTCCTTAAATAACTACTGCCGTGCATGTAAACTACTAGACTTTTATAGCACAATTTAAACAAGCATGTGACTCACTCGATTTCGCCAACAGATATGTGCAGTTCTGGTTCAAATGGCTTTTGCCATCGCATTTCAAAATTTGTTTTGCAAAGAACCTAAGAAGCTTAGTTCTGGAATGACCAGGAAATAAACTAATTTCATTTACACGCATTGATTGTACTGACAAGGCTTCTACAAAAGGCATGCTTAGAACATGCGATGCTAACTCCCAACAAATACCCCTCACCTATGGCTGCCATCACCAACATTTTGCAGACTGTGCCGAAAACCCTTCAAAAATATAATTTGATTCCACGCGTCATCATTGTTGTCAAAGATACTACTTCTAGAAAATTAGCCGTCGTGGAAAATGGACTTTGACCGCGTAGTGAGGGAGAAATTTGAGTTCGAATAGAATATTCTACTTCTGATACAGGAAAAATTACCCTCGCTTACGTTATTAGCGACGGCGCAGATAGTTAGCTATAGACAAGAAATTATTCCAGAGAAGAGATATTAATCGAAAGGCAAAAACAGGTCGAAGATACATACAAAAAATAGACTTTTAAAAAATTATGAATAATTTGCTTTTTATTTTTTTTTAAGAATTTTTGTTTTCGTTATGTTTTTTATAATGATGTGTCACTTTCCTCGTGACAGCATGTCTAACTGAAAGGCTCGCCTTCACTTGTACACGCAAAAAGTATTTTAGAACATTGGAATCTTCCAGACTAGCAAACAGGGAATATCACAGGAACCGTTCAACCGTTTACTAACATACGCGCATCTAGCTCCTCTAATACTTCTCTGAATATGTATTCTGAACAGATTTTGAATAATAATGGAGAAAGAATACATTCTGTTTCACCTGCCTTTCGATGTTAACGGTTTCTCAGCATTCTTCTTATAATCTTGCTAATTGTGTTCAATAAAGATATCTCGATCATCGATTCCTGTTTTATATAGTATCTCAAGTATTTTACAACAATGAACTTTAGTCAAAGGCTTTTTGTAATCTATAAAACATTGCTAAAACCGAACATGTAGACAAAATAGGGCTTCTCTTGTACCTATTGCGTTTCGAAATCCAAATTGAATGAATCCAAACTTTTTTCCCCATAATCTTTAGATTCGTCTATGGATGTTTGTAGAAAATAATTTGAGTAAATGCCTCATTAAGCTAATACTGCGATAGTGCTTGCACTGCACACCTTTTCTTTTTAAGATACGTACAAACCGTATTTAATACCGCAGTTTTTATTTCTTGGTACTAATTTTTTTTCTTTAAATTGAAAATATAGTTAACATGTAAGTATTTTTTCTGAAATCCCCTCAAAATTTTACAGTGATTTTGTTAAAACCTTACAGAAACTTTCTGCTTGACGGACTATTTATTCGAAGTATAATCGGTCAGTCGTCAGACTTTGTGTCATTAACTTGCATTGAAACTCTCTTTTTTTTATTCGCCCTAGCAGAACTATAGATTTAAGGGCAAGAAATGGTAGTCTGACGAAACGTGTTCAAAACGTGAAATGTGTTGATGGAACTTTCGTGTCAATTCTTCTGCTATTATCCCAGTAAAATTAGTTAGAATAAGGACAAAACTTAAAAAAAAATCCGAACAACATATGGATTTTCATGGAGATCTTTAAATGAGTATTTAATGTTTAATTTAATCAGAATAATATTATCTTTATTTATTTAGATTAGTAATTAAACAAAACAACTCGTAGGTTAGTATTACCATAGGTGTAGATTCTGTATAGCTAATTTTCCTTTTTGTAGAATCAATTAAATATTTATATAATCAATAAAGTTCAGCGTTACCAAAAAACTAAAGAAATATTGTATCAGTTCAAATTGATACATAAACACAAATAAAATTCTTAGAAACTAAAACGTTTACTCATTCATTCACTCAACTAATTCTATCTTTATATTTAATTTAATTAATTAATTAATTTTGACAAAGTATTCTCTTAAATAATAAGCAATAAGTTATTTTTAAATAATTGGTTCAAATAAGATTGACAAATTCACCCAAGTCACACTAAATATGATTAGAAAAAACTTATTCTGGATCTGCTTTGCTTAACTATCAATGATCTTACCTTGCACTGGACTTCATTAAAGCACTTTAAGTTATTTAGTGTTAAGCAAGTAAAAAGTTATATAACACTTGACTAGTAAAATAAATCTCTAATGGATTATAACATAAACAAGGTACTTTGGATTTACTTATATCCAATAAAAACACAACAGAAAAAGGAATAAAAATTCCTTTCTTAGGGAATGTGAAAACTGAGACTTGTTAGCTTCAGAGGCACATAGCTTGCCGTAAATAATTTAACTAATTCCACACCATACTTGTGGAATTAAAAGAACTAAATGATTTCAATAAAGAAATATAAATTCAAAGCGTTTCTAGTATCAAAAATATTGATCACATACAACGAAGTATAACTGGGCACTTTGTTAATTCATTAGCCCTCCCATCACAGGGAACGAGCGATAGCTAGACCAGCCATGCGACGAGTTCAATGCCTAAAACTCAACTATTAACTGTTAATAAATCACATTAATAAGCGATTTCATATTCATAAAAGATGAGGAGGCATAACTAACCGAGCGAGGAGTTCAATGACTCAAACTGAACTATGAACTGTTGATTAATTACATTAATAAGCGATTTCGTATTTAAGAAAAAAGTGGAGGCACAACTAGCTGAGCGACGAGTTCAGTGAAAATTGAACTTTTAACTGTACTGTTTAAGTTAATAATTTAACACAATGTAACACGCTTAGACAGATAAGCATCTTTTTCCCACATAAAGTTTCTATTGTTGTGACTAACTGGTAGCTAAGGCGACGAAGATTGTGACATGCGAGTTTGTTAAAAAGAACAGAGATTAAATATAAATTTAACTTTTTTTTTACTTTGAATTGTATTGACCAATAAATATGTTAAAGGAAGATATATTTGATTATACTGTAGTGGAATTTCTTGGTAAATCAAAACAGAGAGATATTGATGTCGACTCTTAATACTAGAGGTCTTTTTTGACCTATGTTTAGCGTCGTTATATTTGCTGCCGAATGGGATGTTAAAAGTTTTATATAGATAATGTTTCTTAGAATGCTTTGCCGTGTCATTTGGCATGATTTCGTGGAAATAAATTTAAATAGTTGATAGATTAATTTGATACAATAAAACTTGTATTTTGAGAATATACTTTTATAGGAAAAATAACTTTAAATGTAGCTAAGTTTTTTAAAAATAAAGGTGCAACTGTTGCTTTTAGGACTAAAAACCTCTTTGTAGATACATCAAAAATAATAAGACGAAAACCAAAAAACATAATAAATCTGGTGTTTACAAGTTAGTTGTGGAACCTGTTCAAAATTTTATATTGGCTAAACGTTTTAAAAAAGAATTAATGAGCATAACTTTAGTTACAGATAGCATAAATGTAATTCCAATTACTCTAAGCATTTAATTAAGGAAAACCATACTTTCAATGAGAACTTTAAATTTTACATGTAAAACTAAAAATTATAAAGCTTAATTTACTAGAAAGCGTGAAATAAACAAACATAAAAAGAACAACACATTATTAAACGATCAATTGGACCTAAATAGTTCCCCATTGTGTAATCTTTATTAGGCTATAACGGAAAATCCAAAAGATTTTACTTATATAATATCCGCAAACGTGGTTCAGGTATTTAAGACCTACAATTTGTGTTACACTTTTATATGAGATGTAACATCTGATGAAGCCACAGTGTTGGCGAAACAATTGTCATGTGTTCAATTGTTTGTAAAATAAATTAAATAGAAATTTTAAACAAGTGTTTTCGTTTACTTAGTTAAAATGGATTTCCATCAAGTAACGACTAGTTCTGTTCAATAAGTATCAATTTTTTAAGGAAAATAGTTATGAGCAAAATTGTAGCTTATAAAATTTTATACAAAACTGTTTATAATTTTTTCTTGTGGAATCAACTATTTTTTGAAATATCTGTATTTTTCTTTAAAAAATACGTTTTTTGTCACTCCACCGCGCCAGTCTAGTTAAGAAAAATTAGCAAGCAGCATTTACAGCGTAGCAAATGGATCTCATCATTCTATTTAAGACACTTAATATGTAAAATTTAAAAATTTCTGCAAATTTGTCTTTATCCTGAAGTTCCCTGGTAGCAAGTTCTAACACATCAATTATGCAAAATTGTTTTTATTATATATTACATGATAAAAAGGAAGCTTTATTATGAGAAATAATGTGTTAAAAGGGAATGTTCTGTAGTATAAAAGGCATGATCTTCTTTTTTTCAAGGGTCTAGGCACGCCTCTGGTTCCGGATACAGACAAATTTACCGATTTTTTACATTTAGCATAAAATAGATTTATATGTATTTCACTTTCATTAAATATTTTAATAAGATTGATACGATCTATTCAAATTTTATAAAAAAAAACTTTAGAGGATCGCGCTGCTAGATTTTCAATCCGACGTTTCATTTCTTCGCAGCCATAATCAACTTTGTTTCTTTAAATAGGCAAAAAATTCCATTTTCTGCTTAATTAACTTTAATTTGAATTCTAAGCTCAATGACATAACACACTTGACATATATTCGATGTTTCGAGCCGAAATCTATAATCAGTGCTAGTTGCTGATGATGGAGATGGAACGAAACGTCCGATCAAAAGCCTGATGACGTGTAGAGAAGAAAAAAATCACTATGAAAAAGTAACATTAATTTTGGTCTGTTGTGGTAATATCAAAAAAATCATTTCTTAGAATTTATGTTTGTAATTTCCAGAACTTAATATGAGAATTTATGAAAAAAAATAGATTAAAACAAACTTCAATTTTTGCTCCACTGCATGATGATGCCATTAGATTTACATTCCGACGCCGACGTCGCTTTTTTTAAGTTGTCCTAGTATTGTTCTACAATAGCAATATTTTCCTAGTGTCATACTCCTTCTTATCCGTCATACTTAGCCATGGAATTATTTTGTTTCAAAATAGCAAGAGTATTTTGACGTTTTTCTTACCTATTTGAGATATGATCTGCATATACTACATTTGTCATAGAAATGAACAAATTTCAAGTCAAGGATATCTGCAGAAATACCCTGAAAGGCAACATTTTTCCTATTTTGCAAGACTTGACAAAAATTTAGCAATGCATGAAGGTTTTGAAAAACCAAGAAATAAATACGGCAGGCGAATGGATCAGGAAGAAGAAATGCACATTTTAGATGCTGTAACTTAAAAAGTAGTAAAAAGTAACTAATTATTTACAAATTTCTATATTATAAGTTGAAAATGCACCTAGACCATCTCTTAGGGCAAATGAAGATAATGGATTGAGAATCAAGGGGTTGTACGCTAGCCACCAAGAAGCCCGGGCTTAAACCCCTTAGATTACTATCGCTGGGTTTTTTTTGTAAAATCGATGATATCGGAATTTGCCCAAAAATATCGAAGAACCGCATTGTAATTTAGTGAGAGAAATAAAAACGAGCAAGAACCATTCAACGCGCAATTTACAAAATTAATCGATTAACCCAAAAATGTATTGAAACAAATGGTTTTCAATTTAAATACTTGTTGTAATGTTTATACTTTTGCTACTTTCATGTATTTGTAACATATTTAGTAATGTATTTGAATTCATTTTTTTTATTTAAATTTGTTAAATTTTTGTAGTTCCCAAATTTTTTAGTATTTAATGAAAAGATATTCTTGCAATTAACTGCTAGAACATAAGTTTTAACAAAATATTAGTCCAATAGTAGTCCAAAATAAATTCCGACATTTCATGGCCATTTTCTCTTCTCTATAATATGGCGTTAACAGGCTTTTGATCGGATGTTTCGTTCCATTGCCATCATCAGTAACTAGCACTGATGATGGATTTTCGGCTCGAAACGTCGGATATTATATGTTATATGTTCGTTTCTATTTATAAACATTTATTTTATACATTTACAATTGCTGACTGTGTAATTTGACATTTTCCCTTACATTTAACATTTATGTATCATATTATTCTTAGCTCTAGGTTTGACATCATATTCTATTACAGGTCTTTGTACAAAAAAGCCCACTGAGTTTGAGTTAAAAATATTAATGACAACCATCACACATCATTTGACATAAGGGTATACTTGCTGAAAAACAATATCAAATTAAACCCTTTTTTAAAAAATGCAGAAACACAAAACGAGTTAACAATATACTTCGAAAAAAAATCGAGGAAATTGTCCATATTGCTCAAAGAGACCTAGTTTTAATAACAAACATAGAAAAAGACTCCAAGTCTCGGTCTCTTTACCATTGTCAAGGGAAGCGTTTAATGAGGAGCTCGATATTATAATGCAGATTGCTATGAATAACGGTTTTCCTTTGGAGTCCATCACCAAATTATATTATAAATTTATAAACAAGTACAAAATGTCCTATACTGTCATACATTCGAAACTTAGCGATGAGGCAAATTTTTTCAAGTGCATTACTTTTTTCGGAAGTATTTCTCTGCAATTGGCTAAATTTTTTAAAAATATTAAAAATGTCAATATTTCATTCAAAACAGTAAATACTCTCAAGAGACATTTAGTAAGGACAAAGGACACAACCGATAAATTGTCCAGATCTAGGGTTTATGCACTAAATTGTAGCGAATGTTCCACGACCTATGTCGGACAAACAGGTCGAAAAATATCCACAAGGGTGAGAGAACATTTAAGCCTTGTCAACAAAATCAGAAATACGGATGTAACTTCAGATTTTGCCAATCATTTGTTGGAGTCAGATCATGAATTTTCCATTTGTGACGTTGATGTTTTACATGAATGTCCGAAGGGGAAAAAGCTTGACCTTCTAGAAAAAATGGAAATAACCAAAGCTATAAAAAGTCCCATTCTTACTTGCGTTAACGATGTTTTTAATTTTGAACCAACCCTAATATTTAACAATTTGATGTAATAATAATTGTAGGCAACCTTCATTTCATTCATTCATAGAGTGAGAGTTTTTGATTCTTTTTTTCCACTAGTCCAGTGGTCTGTAAGTGGTTGCTTCGGCGTTTCACTCGGGCGGTCTGGGTTCGATACCGCCCAGAGACATCAATCTTTTTTAATACTTTTTTAATATTTTATTTTGTTTATTCACGTGAGACTTAACCTCATTTTAATGTCCATCAAATATTTGTAAGTTATTGTTTTAGGATTTGTGAGTGTGATTATTTACTAAGGTTCTCTCTGTTGTTTGTAGGTCTGATGATGCTCGAAAGGGCGAAACACGTGTCATGTTTGTTGTGAATTGTAAAATTATAATTTAATGAGACCGAAACTTGGAGTCTTTTTCTATGTTTGCTAATATATTTCGACGTTATTTACATATTCCTGCGACTGCCGAAAGATCAATTTCGAAAGAGGGGGTGACTGCCACTGTTTGGGCCTTGAGCTTTTCCAATTTCCAATTGAATACAAAAACGACCCGTTTTTGTTGACAACTTTATTATACACTACACAAACATTTGGTTTAGTGGAGAGCTCAAAGAGCTTAATAATATATACTGAATGTACCGGCAAGGCAGCCAAAACATAAATTTTAAAATTTGAAAGACAAAGAGGCGTTTGCTCAGTTGAGTCTTTTGGTTTTATGTGAAGTTAACTGAACTGTTATTAGTTTCTTTTTCCGCTAGAGGGAGCCAAATATTTGTATCGTTTCGCCGTCCTTACAGGAAGAACATTGCTTAAGAAATTACAATATTAAAAATAGTACATGGTACAAACATACCGCCCCCCTTGAAACGGCTAACTTTCAAAACGAGTTATTCATATAAAATATTACAAAAGTTAATCGGTTATAAATAATTATTTTAGTATTATAACAAAAGTAACATTAAAATAGACATAATGTAAAAGATGCAATCTTACATGTGCACTATAAAATGGAAAATATGATACAATACATACAAATTTCATTCTATCGGTAATGCGCATATTTTAGACACTGGGCGTCTGTTGTTAATTTTAATATTCACGACACGAACGATATTGTCACTTCCAGGGAATACATCTACAATTCTACCCAGTTTCCTGAATAACGGTGCACTATTATCATCTTTTACTATAACTAGAGTCCCTATTTTTACATTTTGAGAATTATGATTCCATTTAGAACGCTCTTGCAACGTATTTATATAATCAGTAGACCAGCGTTGCCAAAAATGTTGTTGGAGACGCTTATAAAGAGAAAGGCGTTTTTGAAGTATGTGTGTTACATCATTTTGTGGCAGAGACGTTAAGGAATCCCCCATTAAGAAATGGGAAGGAGTTAAAATGCAATTATCGTTGGGATCATTCGACAGAGGACACAATGGCCTTGAGTTAAGAATCGCCTCAATCTGAATGAAAATTGTGGAGAGTGACTCATATGTTAAATGAGCATTGCCAATGATTCTTTTTAAGTGAGATTTTGCAGACTTAACGCATGCCTCCCAAAGACCTCCAAAATTTGGCCCGTATGGGGGAGAAAAATGCCAGGATATATTATTCATAGATATAAATTCTAAAAATTTTGAGTCATTTTTAATTTGTTTTATAGTTTGCCTCAATTCTGCTTGAGCACCTATAAAATTGGTGCCACTGTCCGAATAAATTTCGGCGCAAATACATCTTCCTGATATGATTCTTTTGAGACAAAATCTTTTGTACGATATTACGAGCGCTAATAGGCCAAAAAATAGTACGCACTGCAGAGAGCGTAGCCATTGTGCCAGCATGTAAATGTCTTTTATGCTCATACCAAATGATTAATTTCAATAAATAACATTGACTTGGAAGAAGTATAGGGTGTTTGCGATTAAAGCAGAAGTCCGAGAAGTTTAGGCGTCCGGTTACACGAATTAAGTTGTCCTTATGGAATGGGTTTAAACGCAAGATGCTACTTTCCGATGATAAGGGCTTCTGCTCCTATTTAATTTCGTCCGAAAAGTAATGAGATTGAACAATCTTACATAAGATATTTATTGCTTGGTTTAATTCAATTTTTGAGAGTGGGCCGATAAAAGGCTTTGAGTGTGGACGGGAGTTATTTGAAAATCGTAAACAATAAGCTGTTATACGTTGAAGCTTAGTAAAAGAGGAATGTTTCTCTATAAAACTAATGTGTTTTTCATGAGTAATTAAAGTCAGTTTTAAGGGTTTTGTTTCTGGAGGATCCAGTAACTCCGTAGGACCTTGAGGCCGGAATTCCTTTCCTTTCATTAAAAATGAAGGACCAAACCACCAAAGACCGCATGACTTGAGTTTTTCAGGGTCTAAACCTCTAGAAATAACATCAGCGGGGTTATTTTCAGAATTTATATGATGCTATTGATCGACCTTGGTAAGCTGTTGGATTTCAGATATTGAGTTGATTAGGATGACACAAAAGCCATGAAAGTACTATAGACGAATCTGTCCAGTAGAAAAAGTAGTTAATATTCAATTTAAGAGAGGATAATAATCGATGAATTAATCTTGAGAGCAATTGAGCAGCACAGAGCTCCAATCGCGGCAATGATATAGTTTTTAAAGGTGCTACCCGTGACTTAGCGCATATAAGAGCGACGTGTTTATTACCTGAAGAGTTTGACGAGAGAAGATAGCAACAGGCTCCATAAGCCCTTTGCGAGACACCGCTAAATCCATGAAGTTCTATATTTTTGGGGTTTGAGCAAAGAATTAACCGAGGAATTTTTATAGTGTTGGGAATTGGAATCTGATTATTAAATTGTAACCAGCTATTGTGTAAATCCATTGGTACATTTTCATCCCGTTCTAAGCCTAACTGCCATAATACTTGCAAAAGAGCTTGTTTTGGCCTTAATAATACATGGAACTAGTAAACTCCAAGGGTCGAAGATTTGAGCAGTAATGGCGAGAATAGAGCGTTTAGTGACACGATTCATTTGAGATATATTTATAGAATATTCAGAGAAATCATTTTTTTGAGTCTCATGTTAAACCAAGGGTTTTTGTGGTTTTTTTCATCAGAAATAATTTTTTGTGTTGAAGAATGTGTATTTTGCGAAATCTCACTAAGTACTAATACTACACACGGCATTGTCCATATCTCTTCTGTGTGCGTTTAATTACATATATTACATCTTTTTTTGTTCAAAATTGAAACATTTTTGTTACAATAAAATGCAGGCTTCAAGATATACGTTATTATAATTTTAAACTTATGTTTGGGGATGTTGGTTCAAATTTGAACCCAGTTTTTTTGTTGAGTGCATTTCAAAAAGTTCGCATCGTATTTGAAAAAATATTATGTATTTTTAAAGTCTCTAAAAAATATTCTTGTAAAAAGTTTTAGCATGACAAATAGTTAAATAACTTTAGGAAATGTAGATTTTTTTATACAAGGTGTCCCAGTAGTGTGTTCTCGGTTTTGGTGATAATGGTTAGAGATAGAGAAAAAGTTTAAATATAACTATTAGTGTATATGATGGCTTATATACACACTTAAATAGTTTTTCATATATGAAACACCCTATATTTTATTACATATTTGAATTTTATCTAAAATTCTACGTCTACTTCATATATAGACCAGAGGCCTAAGTTTAATTGTTTTCGAAATATTGACATTTAAAAACTGGGATTTTCAATTTTGAACAGCTGTAGAGTCTAAACTAAAGGGTTCAAATTAGAACAAAACGTTTGCACTTTCCTGATTTATTTTTTAATAGTCTATCATACATTTCTTCTCTATTTCTAACCGGTACCAAGATATCAACCGAGAACACACTATGGGGACTTATTTATATTATAAGAATTTTTCATATTTTATTAACTATAGGCATACTACAAAATGGAATCACAAAAACAACTACTCTGCTGGCTAATAACACGACCGGTATTGAATTACATTGTGACCCCTGGCTTTCGTTGGGAGCATTAAATGATAGTATGTTTTCATTCCACGTACACCAACGTCATAACAAGAAAATAGTCGTTTGACTAAAATGGATCATTGTGTCTGCTGTGATGCAGAACATGTTCCAAACAAGGATCATTTTCTTGTTATAACGTTGGTGTACGTGGAATGAAAACATACTATCATTTATAGGCATATTATTTGCAGTAAACACAATTATTTAACTGTTCAAACATCTCAAAAAATACTCTGAAAACCACAACTGGCAACTATCGCAACGAAAACGTCAAGGAATAAACTGACCGCCTTGTCAGATCGGGTCGCCAGTGGACGTCACGACTGTCATCTCTCCCGCGCGTCCCTCTCGCCCGATAGCTGCTTATCGAAGTAATCTGAGTTAATGGTAGAGTTGAGTAGTTGCGAACGAACTAGTTCAAAAGATTAAATCTTTGAACTGAACTAAACGATTCGATCACCGATACTGAAAAGAATGAATCAAACTGTACTAAAATAAAAGACCGAGTCATAGAGATTACGTTCGCTAGTTGCCGCTATTATTGATTTATCGCTGTTCTATTATGGAGTGGATTGTATTAAAAAAAAAAATTATTTTCGGTTCGAACATAGCGTGTCCTTGATAGATTTCCCCACTAAGGATGCCATGTTCTCGATGGCGGTAGTTTGTATTTGAAAAATTATTTACTTTTGTTTTGGATACAGTCTTTTTTCTTGAACTGTCCCCTCACAGGGGACTCTATGTTCCATTTCGTCGTTGGTCTGTAAATACAATCTTCTTCCGGGGTGTCCTGTAGTGTTTTTAATTAATTTAAATTTATTAAGTCCGGACCTGCGGTCCAAGTCGAAGTCCGAGTTGCCATCGCAAATGGAGCTAAGGTCGACTTCATGTTCGCTAACCTGACTGTCTAGGAGAGGAAAATTTAGATCAAAGAGGGATTATGGAGATTTAAGATCTCTTAATGGTTTTCTCAATTCTAACTGTCGTTAAATATTGTGTGCAAAGTTTCGCGCTGACGGTTAGTATTATCGGGCAACATATTAGATTCTGCTGTAAGATTTTTATCATGATTAATATATTGTAAATTAGAATTAAGTTTATGGTTTATTAGTGAAGAGTCATTCTGGTATTCTCTTCCTCGGGGTACCTCCATGGAGAGGTCCTCCATGTAAGTAGCTTCGGCAAAAGTTTGACATAAATAATTCCTATATGTGTCGTCGTGGTTTTTGTAATGTCCAGGGGGGTTGCGAGACAAGCTTGTCAGGTACCCACCACTCACCCGAGGAACACTGAGATGGTCGTTCCCCTCGCCCGAAGAAAGAGTGAGCTGTTGCTCAGAGGGGGACGGTGTTGCTGGGCATTGTGAAAACTGAACTACCTCTCTTGGGAACCACCTCAGAAGTTGATGTGGCCATTGGTAGACAGTGAAAAAAATTTATATAAAAATTCCAGACTTGCTGGACAAACAAATTAAGAGCAACGGGAGTCAGTCGGGGTAAAGTCAACTTAAAACTGAGAAACGCTACCGGGTGGATACCTATTTCTCAGCCTAACTATTAGTTACAAAAACCCTAATGATTTATTTACTTAAATAGTCCTAGTTTATTATGGCTCCTGCCGTGTGTAGGCTTTTCCAAGTCCTTACACCACTAAAATATTTCACCTTTCGATCTTAAGTCGAAACGTTTCAAGAAAGCACTACGCACTATCACTTTGAGTGTTCAGTAAGCAATTTAAAATACTTTAAGTTTGTTAAGTTTTTAAGTTTATACGTTGAGATTTATTTACAAAGTTCGCTCAACAGTTTTTCCTTCTAAAACAGGTAAATGACCACAAATACCTGTGTACTGTCTTTGTTCACTTATCAGTTCTTTGCTCAATAAAAATGTAAAGTAACAAATCGCTCGTATTTGTTAAAATGTTTGACAAAATCAGAAACACTGTGACCGCAACAGTAAAGTCTTTACAGTAACAACTTTAAAATCAATTTACAATATTTACTTAGTTTAAATCGAACTAACTAAATGAATATCTTTTTATTTATTTAAGGTAAAAAATATGTACGTTTTAATTAACAAGAAAATAATTAAAAAAGTTCAAAATATGTATATTTTATAATGGCAAAACTCAGAAAAATGTTTAACTTAAAAATTTTCAAAAATCAAACTAAAAAAGATATTCTAATTCAAGCTTGCCAATTTCCCTAACTTTTTACAAGGTCAAGTATAATATTTACAAATTCGTTTAAACAGTTATGTTTATAAATAGCGCAAAATAAGAGAATATCCAATAATATTTTTTATGTCAAAATCGGTACAAAAAAGTGATTAGCCCAACTAAGGGTAGATCACAAAAATATAAGTCAAAATCAAATAAGTCCCGTGGGAACCTTGTTTTTGATTAATTTGGCTTATTTTGATTTTTCCCAGTAATAGCATTGCTTTATGCGTACTCTGGCCAAGTTTCATAATTTTCCAATCACTTTTAATTTTTTCGATTAAAAAATTCGTACGTATCTGAAAATTTGTAAAACATTGTTTTTTTAATTTATATTGATGCCAGTAAAAAAATAGATTTTTCCCATTTGTCGTTTTTGAGATCTGGGAATTTTTCACCAGGAACTGGTGCTTTCCTTCCGAGGTCTGTTTTTTCCTTTCCTATTAATTTTCTCGCAATAAGTTTTATTATATAAAATGCTTCTTTTAATTAGGGCTTTCATTCTGTGAAGGTCCCATTTGGATATTTGAATTTTTGATTTTTTGTTTTCGTAAAAATTCGTCCAAAAATTGAAATTTTTTCTTCCACAAATTTTTTGTTATTAATTTGTAATTTGCTGTGATTTGATTGATATTTGGTAGATTAGGCCATTCTGAGCGTTTTTTGTCTAGTGACTTTTTTCGCTAGCTAGTCGCGTTTAAAAGTTATGGACGTGGCGTCCTTTTTTAGGTGTGGCGTTCACGACGCTTTCCCTTTTTCTTCCATAAGTCGGTCATTTCTTAATATATCTTCTTGAAATTTATGTGCAAGGTACCCTAATGGATCTCTTTCAGATAGTCCTTACAGCCCTTGAATGTCTTTTATAGAAAAATTTTTATAAAGGTTTGAAATTGAAATTCTGGAAAATAACGTACTTGTAAATTTAAATCGTTAAATTTTAAAGTGGATTTTCTCAGCTGTTTGTGAACGGATTTTGATGAATCTTTTACTCGAATGTTTGCTTTGATAGTGGCTTTCTGAAAATGTAAAAATTGAAAAAATATTTAGATTTAGATTTTTGAAAATACTACTTAATTTTATTTTTAATAGAATTAATTAAGATAATGAAAAGATTTTTGTGTAGGCGTGAAGCGCATAAAAAACTAATCATTTCTACAAAGTTTCATTAAGTTATCTTAATGAGAAGTATTTTAAATTGGCGTGGTCGTTCCTGATTGGTCTGAAAGTAGGAGTTCTGTAACTTCATTGGTTTAATTTCTTTCATCGAACTTTCGAGATTAGGCGTGGTAATTCGTTTACATTCGATTTGTTTATGCTCTAGAAGATGCTTTCTACGCCCGTTTTCCATTGTCTGTTATACGTAAAAGTATAGGGATACTTATTCTTTTATTTTGGCCTTGTTTTATGGATATTTATTATTTTAATTATCAGAAAAATGTGATATTACGACATCGCAAAGTTCGAGACGAGCTCGTGCTCGGTCAAACGTTCTGTTTGCTTTGCAAGATGACTTTTCTTTATATTAGATAGACGTGGCTGATACACTATATTATGTATTATAATGCACTGATTGTGTTGTTTTGTTAGTTAACTGCCTAATTTGTATCAGTGTTGTGGGTGGCGCGTTCTGCAGTGTCAGTGAAAACTCGATTCGAAGTATTTAGATTGTTGTTTTTAAATGTATATAGTATACATGTATATATGTGATTTAAGAAAGTATTATATGGTTTCACTTTGAAGTTTTAAAAGATATATGTTCCGCGAAGTGTTTGTATTGTAAACAAATTTTAACTACAAAAAACGGTTCAATGGGCACTTTAAATCGGCATATAAAGACAAAACATTCCACAATTAGCATAACCAGAAGCGAATTAACATTGACAGATACTAACAACGGTAAATGTACAGCAGCAGAAATTGTTACGAGATGCTATTATCACTACTTTGGTGAGTGGTCAGTGTTGGAACAACTAGTAGATATTCTACAGATTTTTAAAGATATAACCAAACAAACCAAATTTGGACAAGGAGTTACAGCTAGTTCTAACAGAAATGCTTACCCAGTTCTATAAGCGTTTTGCTGACAGAAAATAATGAGCTTTTGCCAGAATCCACAATTTTAGACCCTATATTTAAAAAATTTAGGTTCAAAGAAAGTAAATACACAGCGGCTTTAGCAAACCTGCAAAAAAAACTAAGTGCTTCTCGTGCAAATGACGTATCATCGGAACCGGAACAACCACTAGTTCCACGTCAAAAAAGTCACTGCTGTAGACTCATTTTGATAAGAATGGTGCGTTAGTGCTGCTGCGATAATAATCGAATTTGACCGGTATATTAGTGAGCCCCTTGTGAACAGGAATGAAGATCCATTAGCCTGGTGGATGACCCGAAAACCTGTATATCCTAAATTATTTCATTACATAAAAAAGAGATTATGCGTGCAAGCCATGTCAGTTCCATGTGAACGAAGGCTGGACTAGTGTTAAATGAAAAACGAAAAGCACACGAGTTAGTCAAACCTTATTTTTAAGCACTAACATGTAAATATATGCCTTTATTTATTTAAGTTGCAACCATTATTTTATTTTATGCTCATTTAAAACTTAAGAAAAAAATGTATGAATTTATTTTATTTGTTTGTTGATTTTCGTATTCGCACTATTCGCAATAAAACATAAAACACTTAGGTATTTCTTTTTTTTTTTCATTCCTTTTTTACAATTCATATCCATATCCTACCATATCAATATCAACCACTAAAATGACTTAGTTCTTTTGGTATATGCTGCACTGCTCCAGTATTTTACTGTTAGCAATCAGTGAATTAAATGAACTAAACGATCGAATCTTTTGTACTATTGACTTTACTCATCGAGATCGAAAGATGCAAATAAGCAAAGTGAACTAAACGTCCCAAGTCTAGTTAATGGGCCTTGACTAAGTAGAGCATTATCATTTGAGACTCATTTTCGCAGATTAAACCCGACAGTTTGTACTGCACTGAGTTCCTTAATAAGGACTTTACCTTCTTCTAGCGAAGAACTACCCGACAAAAGATCGTCCACATAAAATGAAGATAATATTAATTTACAGGCCTTAGGAAACTTTTCTTTATTCAATATAGCAACCTGCTATAAGCACCTTACAGCTAGGAAACATGCGCTGGAAGTACCATATGTGTCTGTATTTAGTTCATACTGATAAATTTGTTGCGATGCGTCAGTACGCCATAAAATTTTTTGAAACTTGCGTTCATTTTTATTCACGAATTTAATTAATCATTTAATGATAAATGGCTCGTTGTCTTTGCCGAACCATCAAAGACGACACGCAGTTTTGTAGTGGAACTAGATTCCTTGAATACACCGTGATGGGGAAAATAAAATTCTTTATAATTAAAATCAATAGAAATGTTATCGCATGGTGATTGAATTTTAGTCATGTGACCTAGGTTTTCGTATTCAGCCATAAAGGCATTGTAATGAGATTTTAGAATAGGGTTACTATTTAGTCTTTTCTCAGTAGCATAAAATCTTTTTAATGCAATATCAAATGAGTTGGCTAGGTTTACAATGTTGTCTTTAAAAGGTAAACGTACAATAAATTTACCGGAAGCATCACGAGTTGAAGTTTTAATAAAATGCTCCTCACATTCATTTTCCTGGAGAGAGTTGATTGTCCATGCATGACACTTTTCGCCTTCCCAAAATTTTTCTAACTGATTATAAAGTTGCGTGTTGTCAATCGACTAATTACAAATAGATGAGTTTGAATAATTTAATGGGATCGGACCTTTCACCGGAGACTTTCCATCCTAGCTTTGTTTTTTGCAAAATTGTACTTTTATTTGGCAAAACAATTTGCCCTACACAGATGAGATCCCAAAAGTGGGATGCTCCCAACAGCATGTCAATTGGACCAGGGTTATTAAAATTATTATCAGCTAGAGTGATGCTATGGGGAATTTCTAATCGATTTAAATCAAAAATGACCTCTGGCAACTGTTTTGTAATTTTTTTAGGTAACTAAACAAGAAATACTGTTTAGAGAAAAATTTTTAAAAGCTGATTTTATATTTAAAGAAACACAATTGAATACTTTTGTAAGGCCATTTCCAAAACCTTCTACGGAATGACAAATATTTGATGTTGGGAGCTTTAGTTTGTTTAAAAATTGTTTTGTTATAAAGTTTAATTGAAAATAATTATCAAGTAACACTCGACAAGAATGAAGTTTACCGTGAGTATCAAATATAAGTATGCTCGCTGTGGATAATATTAAATATGATTTTTTAATCTTGCAAACAGTTACAGAAAACGACTGAGAAACATCATTAACGTTTTAGAATTATTTTGTATGTTATTTGCAGGAAATGACTGCGTTTGATTGCCTGTAAGAGTTGCATCAGAATTAGCAGACAATTCCTAGTGTAGAGGCAGCGGGTTATTAGAAAATAAATGGAATAGTGAATTATGGCGTTGCGAACATGTTTTACAAGAAAATTTATTTTTACAATGTATAGAGACATGACCTAACCGGAGACAGTTTGTACTTCCTAATTTTGTTAAGTCTATCTTGAGGATTTAATTTTAAAAATTCAGGGACATATAAATTCGATGCTGTTTTTTACATAAAATGCAATGAGAATTATGACTTAACATTGTGTTGGAAACATTATTAGATTTGTATGAGAATTGCCCAGACTTATAACCATACTTTGGATTAATAGGTATCGGTTTACTCAAAGTTAGATTTTCTAAGGCTTGACACCTCTTATTTAAGAACGTAATCAAGATATCCACGGAAGGAGTATCAGTAGACAATGTTAAAGAGAAATCTTCCCATTCTCTCCTAGCAACCGACTCAAGTTTGGTGGTTATATGAAAAATCAATATGGTGTCCTAGGATTGAATCGGTAGACCAAAGGACTCGAGGGACTTAAAATGTTGCATGCATGTATCTGTTAAGTTATGCAGCAATAAATGAGATTCCTTGTGGATGTTTTGAAGCTCAAAAATAGCTTTCGTGTGAGTTTGTATAATAACTCTTTTATTTTCATAGCGTTCGCACAAAAGTTGCCAAAAATACCAAAACTTTTCAATGTTTACTAAGAGAATCATTATTATGTATTAAAGATCTATAGGTGTCTGCAAACTGGGTTGTGAAACTATATTTTGAGGTGGAATATTTTACTGCGAAAATTTTATGAAATACTTATCAATAATATCTTTGGCAGTTCCAGCAGGGGCAAAAAATTCATTCTCGAAATCTATGCGCTGATGGTGATTGTTTTCTCTGTCCAATGACTCCAAGTCAGCTTGAACCTTGCCAAACTCAACCCATAACAGCTAAGCTTTCTCTAACCTTGCCTGTAATTGATATATGAGATTCACGTCTGTGAAATTTTCTACATATGATGTAAAACGCGAAAGGCCTTCAATAATTTGCTTATGAGTTTGTTGAAGAATGACCATCCTTTCTTTGAGTTTTTGTTCCTCAGACATGTTTCTTTTTCAAAAGTAAAATACAATTAAAGGTCACAAAAGTAATAAAAACAACAGTGTAAATGCAATAGTAAAACAACAACATGTACTGTTATTATTTATTTAAAAACCTGTAAAAAGAATGAAATGATTAAATCAAACGTTTCTGGTGTAAAAGCAACCAATGTAAATTCTAATGACTAAAACTGAAATGAAATGAATGAAAACAAACTAACAGGATTGGCGGCGAAGCTTAAAAACACAATCCACCTGGACAACAGACAGCATTTAGCCAACACAGTTTACAAGAACATTATCAAATAAATGCAATTGAAAATGTAGATATAAATAGGATAAAGACAGATAGTAAAACTTAAAACACTAACCGTGTATTACGTTAATAATACGTCATAGACAAGTTAAGGCGCGAAGTACTAAATTTTTTTTCTCACTTCCTCCTAATGTATACCATGAGCAGTGTTGCCAATCGGTGTGTAATTACACGATTTTCGTGTAATTTGAAGTCGATGCGTGTAGTATTCGTGCTCTTACCAAAAGTGTGTAATTTCCGTGCAATATGCAACACAGACAAATTATATTCTACGGTCAGCTTCAGCCAACTGGTCAAGCCGAGTTGAGCACGCCACTGGAAGTTGAACGATTGGCAAATGATGGAAAAACTATGCTTATCGCATTGCAAATAGAAGATAGAAAAAGATGCGTATATTTAGCGCTCGGATTCGTTTGATAATAGATAAAGATTTATTAGTATCGTAAATTAATAAAAGTATAATAATAATTAAATATTTTTTTCTGCAAGACCCAGAAAGTTTTAACCGCATGACGGCCAGTGGCGGCTCCTGGATATAAGAACGGATGAAGCGCAGGTAGCTAGGTGGACAGGGCCGTAGGCGGCGAAAATTTTTCGGGATGCCACGCCCAAAATGGCTATTTGTTTTATCCTTTTTATGATGTTAATTGTCCATAGCTTTGGAGCGTTTTTTAATACTTAGGGGATATAATATCAATTTATAAGATTTTAAATATATTTTTTTGTTCTTAAAAAACAGTTATGTACCTATATATCTTAAAGTTAATTTCGATTCGAATCGATCGATGCAAAAGTGCTTCCGCTTCCGATGATTCGAGCGCACTAATTTATATTAATTCTATAACAAGCGAACAACGCAGCAGCAATTTATGCCGCCCCCATCTCCATTTAGCTTACGGAATACGGATATTCACCACTGCGTTGCCATAGCAACTGCCGTAAACAAATCTAAGCGCGAAAGACGGCGTGCGGGGGAAATCTGATGCGGAATTTGTTACTGTTGATCAACGGGTCGCTCTTATGAAAAGGTGTTCAGCGTGCTACGTTTTTAAGTCATTATTATTTTTTGAGTATATAGCGCACTAGTTTTGAAAGAAAATAATGCTATAATGAAGTAAATAATGTGGATTTATATAAAACATACTGCATTTTTATAATAAAAATAGAGATTATAAAATGCTTAATATTTTAAAAATATTTTTATTTATAAGTAAAATGATTGGAAAATTTAGGTGAAGCAGCGCTTCATCCGCGTCCCCTGGCGAGCCGCCATGCCACTGATGACGGCTTTTAGCATATCTTTTTTTTTTGGTCATCATTGGTTGAAATAGAAAATCCGTTGCCGTCCACGATTTCGGGTGTAAAATCTGATAACACTGATGGTGTGTAAAAGTGTGCTATTTGAAGAACTGCAGTGTGCTATTTGAAGAGCTGCAGTGTGCAATTTGCCAATTTTATGTTGGCAACACTGACCATGAGGTTAAAAAAAGAATACCAGCTACTTACTATCTTTGGGGGCTATATAATATGATGATATACGATCTTTGAAGGACTGTATATAATGATGTGTAGTTGCATTGGTTTCCATAATCTGGGTTTCTTCTATCAGGCCCGATGCGACCAATGTTTGGGCCTTGGGCTTTTCCAATTTCCAATTGAATACAAAAACTACCCGTTTTTGTTCCGTTTCGTTTTGCCGTCCTTACAGGAAGAACATTGCTTAAGAAATTACAATATTAAAATTAGTACAGGGTACAAACAGCTACTAGAACTAGAAATAGATTATTGAATAGAAGTGATTAGAAATTTAAGATTTTAATTGGTAACTATTTTATTATTACAACAAATTATTCATAAACATGAAACTATTCTAATGGGTTTTTAAAGCCTGTTAAAGTTGTTTATATAATTTTAATCTGATTTTAACCTAATTAATGAGTTGTCTTTATAATTTATTTAAAATTTAATCCATACTACATGTTTGGCCCTGGGCTTTTCCAAGGCCTGAATAAATGAGTGATACTAGCTTTTGGTGTACACCATTTTCTTTGTTACTTTAGTTACATTACTATTGGTATAGGCGTAACATTACCTAATCAAAAAAAAAAACAAAGCCACAGAAACCTGACAAAGTGACTAACTAACGCTGCCTAACGAGTCGGGAAACACACACCCCGATACATACCGACGTTGCTATAGTTCTTTTCTTACAAGAGAATGTTTATTAATTAATACGAATTTAATGATAGTTTATGTCTTTAATGATAGTTTTATCGACGAACCTGGGCTAACGTACCGCTAACGGGCCATATCCACATAACACTATAGGCTTTGACAAACAAAAATCTTTTTTGGCTTTTTCGCAACTGAATAAAAATATTTAACTTTAAATTAATTGAAGCAAATATTTAATAAAATTACATATTTCAACATGTAGACTAGTCTGTCTACCGAATGTTTCGATACATATATAAACAATATTATTTAAGTAAGCATAAGAGATTATATCGATAGGATGAAAGTATTTGTACAACTACTATGTGTCTATAAAAACGTAAGGTAAATGATATAAATTCTTATGCTTGCTTAAATAATATTGTTTATATATGTATCGGAACATTCCGTAGACAGACTAGTCTAAATGTTGAGATATGTAATTTTATTAAATATTTGCTTCAATTAATTTAAAGTTAAATATTTTTACTCAGTTGCGAAAAAGCCAAAAAAGATTTTTATTTGTCAATCTAAACGCTTGAAATAATCTGAACACATTTAAAACTATAGGTTTTGTTAAAAAATCCTTATTTTAATATAAATCCTGAATTTTGTTGGCTCGCATTACTACAGAAAACCTAACCAATCATAACCTAACATAAACCGCAATATTATTAATTATAAGTTTTGTTATAACTTGCTGCTTGACGTAGGCCAAGAACCGTACCACTGCGCCACGATGCTTCACACCGAAATTCTTGTATCTTGTTTCTACGCTGTCGAAATAAATCTATATACAAGAAATAACAATATGGGTATGTGGCGGGGTGTTTACTGAATAATTCCTGACGATACAAGTTGTAATGTACCCGGAACCCCGAAATTAGCCGTGATTAACAACACAGTATATCTTGGTTGACTACTACTTTATTAAAGTCTAGTTTTACATGTAATCTAAAATGCAGTTCAACAGTATTGTATAATAACTAAATAATCTAATCGTGAGGTGATTTTTTGTCTTTAATGATGCTTTATGGCTTTACTGATACTTTTATTGGCGAACCTATAGTATACATTTTGTTAAAAAAACCGTTGTTTGAATAAAGATTCGAAATTTTCCAGAAACCTAAGCTGACTAATTCTAACCTTACCTAATCCTTATTTTTATTAATTATAATGTACGCCGCAACCGCCGAGCCAGAAATCCTATGCTGAACTAAAAGACGATGTAATAGGAAGCACATTAAACAATTAATCTGCATTGTGATTGACAGGATTCACCTGCAATAAATAATTTGATAAACACAGTGGGATTTCAATACCTAATGTACTTTTAAATGGAATCATCGCCCATTCTTTACAGCAAGTCTAACCAATCCTGATCTAAACTAATGCGCATTTGTATTAACATTAATTACAGGATATACAAAAAAAATGTAAAAAATTTATACGCCTCAACGGGGATTCGAAGACGCGACGCCGACGTCACATTGAAAAGAGGCTATCCTACCGCAGAGCTAACGAAATCCATACTAATCGTTTAATAAAACATGTTTATACTCTGCGCGCATGCAGAAATAAACTCTGTTTTGGACAAAGGATGCTCGGGGCAGTAAAAACACAAGTGCACTACAGTGACCCCACGTATAAAGTCACTGTAAAGTGCACTAGGTAATGAGCCGTTAAATAATTGAAGACATCGGTGCAATAACCAGGTAAGTCCATAAATTATGAAAATTTACTTTTATGCATATTCTCGAACCTTAGATTCTTGCGGATCGTTGGGTGTTAAAATCAGGTAAGTCCACCGCTCCTAACGTGCAATCTATTGATTTTTCACATAACTGGTCAAGTATTGGTAGCAAAAACCAGGCAAGTCCAGGAGATGCCTGGTTTTTGCACCGAACCGGTTTCTAGTGGTGGGGGACTTGACTGAAGTGGGAGTAGCAGAGTCGTGGCAAGATGCACATATGATTTAGTATGCAGGAGTAAGTTGTGCAGGAAGGTTTGTAGCGCTCTTGGCCTAACACGTAAATTTTGGTGCAAAAATGTCGTCGTCTGAAGACGAACCTTTTCAGTCGTCAGGAAGCGAATACCATCCGAGCGACGAGAACAGACCCGGGCCTAGCGGTATAAAAAATAGTGTTTTATTGAGCTTTGAATCAAAAGGCAAGAAAATATTGAAGAAGGGATGTCAAGATCTGGGTACCCAATCTAAGTCGTCAGGAAGCGAGCCCAATCCGAGAAATGAGTCTAGTCAATCCAAACCAAAAACTAAAAAAGCACGGAAAAAGAGAAGCCAAAATATTCCTCTTAAAAAAGGAAAAAAACGCACTCGTTGTCCAGAAGAATGGGAACGAAATATAAGGAAAAGTAAGAAAGCAAAAGGAGAAGCACATACGTAAGTTTCATTTTTATTTGTTTCTGCATGATAGCTAAAAAATATGCTTAGTATAATAAATTATAGTATTGTAGTATAGTAGGTAGTATAGTATAGTATAGTAAATAATTTTATCACTAGTATATATTTCATGAGATTAGACATGGTGTCATTAATGAAGTGCGAGTAATCTTAGATCGTTGTAAGTAATCTACGTTTATTGTTATTAAAGGTCTGCCAAAGGAAACGTACTACCAGCAAGGAGGATTGGAGCACCATGTGTATGCCGATTAAAATGTTTTGAGTTGATTGGTGATGAGAAGATTCAGAAGATCTTCGCAGAATTTAATAGAATTGGCGATAAACAAATCAAGATATTTACTTGGCTGGTTTGATAGCGTCTAAAAATGTTGCCAGAAAACGGAGTAGGACTGAAACGAGAAAAGAAAAAGAAGTTTCTTTTAAATATAAAGTGATACCTTATATTCTAAGCATTATTTTTTGCTATAACTTGAGATGCTATCTTTTTTTTAGGTTCGTGTTAGTGGGCAAGAATATCCAGTTTGTTTGCAAGAATGCAATGTGGGCCATACATGGTATAACAAAATTTAGGGTAGAAAACATTGCTAAATCTCTAAAATCCAATATTGTGACCAAACCAGACATGAGGGGAAGACACTTAAACAGGCCAAACAAGATCCCCGATCATATTATTAGAACAATAGACGATCATATAAGAAGTTTTCCAAAGCGATCATCCCATTACAGCAGGGAGAAAAACGATGGGCGATACTACTTGCCGTCAGAGTTGAACGTCACCAAAATGCACAAGTTATTTTTACAAAAATATGAGCCCATAGTCTTTGCAGACATACAAGAAGGCAAAGAAAGCAAACCACAGGTAACTTACGACTATTATCATCGTTATTTTGTGCAAAACTTTAATATAAGTTTTGGCTCACCAAGATCGGATACATGTCAGACATGTGATCGTCTGCAAAACATGATCAATGCAGAGCAGAGCACTGAGAATAAAGCCTCATTGCAAGTTGAGAAACAGCTACACATTCGTAAATCTGAAGTATTTTATACTTCATTAAAAGAGAAGTCACAACTTGCCTTAAATGACCCTTCTGTCGAAGTGCTATGTTGTAATTATGAACAGAACTTGCCGTTACCCCATGTTCCCGCTGGCGATGTCTTTTATAAACGACAACTCTGGGTGTATAACTTTTGCGTGCATTCTGCAAAAAGTGGAACTTCTGTATTTTATTACATTTCTGCCTGACACTGTACATACATTATATCTTTTTTCCGACAATGCCTTCGCCCAAAATAAGAATCAAACATTAGTAAAATACTTGTATACTTTTACAAACATCAACCAGAAGGGTATTTCGAAGATTATCCACCAGTATCCAGAGCCAGGGCACAGCTTTTTGCCCTGCGACCGCTCGTTTGCGTTGATCGAAAAAGCTAAGAGACGCAAAGAAAGGGTACATACCCCTGATGGGTGGAAAGACCTCGTACGCTCCACTTCCAAGAAGTTTAAAGTTATTGACGTTAATCAGGACATGATCATGGATTTTGCAACCTATTTCAAACCTTTCTTCAAAACTACTTTCATGAACAAAGAAAAAGTTAAGTTTTCTATTTCTACGTACCGATTGTTTCAATATCAGAAAGGAGTTAATTATGTTGAATGCAGCACCTCAACGGCAGTCCCACTTTTTACAAGGTTTTATATACAAAAAGAAAATATGCCATTGTCTCTTCCAACTTTACCAATGATACAGCCCTATCCTTTGCCTCTGAAGGAGAAAAAAGCTGCTGATGTTAAGCTCCTTTCGTCTAAATACGTACCAGCTGCTGATCTATGGTATTACAGAATGATCTTTGGAGAACCAGAAAATAATGAAGTGATGCAAGAGGTCAACGACACAGTTGAAGATGTTTATTACTCTGATTCTTCTATTATGTAACGTATTTGCCGATATGGTTTGAGTTTTGTTAAGTTCCGTTATTTTGTTCACTTTTTCTTAATAAAAATGTTTTGTACATTATTTTGACATTTTTTAATAATATTTTCGGAGCAACAACCAGGTAAGTCCAAATGTTCATCAATTTTTTTTAAATAGCTACGTATTTAATTTTCTAGAAAAAACCTTGTTTATTAGTTATTAGTTGCTTTGTTTACATCTTCATTTGTCAAATGAATAATATGACGTTTTTTTGAATTTCCCAGCATTTTAAAAAATAGGACTTACCTGGTTATTGCACCGATGTCTTCAATTAATAATCCATCAGAATTTTTATTAAAATAATTCTTTCGAACTCCCGGAATTTTGTAAGGAATCCTAACATAACCTAATAGGCAGTTAGTTTGATACCAAGATTTGGAAGGATTTTCGTAAACAAAACCTATTTTAAAATGAAAAAATGACGGCTAACAAAAATATACGATGTTCGGAATTGCTGAAGGCTAGCATCAAGGCGTACACCTTAAAATGACTTTCGACGACACTGAGAATAAAGACATGGTTATTGTATAAATTGCAGATTCGAAGACGAAAAGAAGCCGTATTTCTACAACAGTTAATAACGGTTCAACTTACGGAGGAGGAGCTTTACGTCGGCTTTTTCTTTAATTATGTCGTTGGGATGAATTCTATTCTAATGAAAATTCCAGGGAGCCCCCTATATATCTAAAATTACTGATTTATAAATTATATACTGATCACTGCTTTAGGCGGACCTTTTAAGTAAAAAAAAAACTTCAACGTCTAGGAGGTTGGAAAAGCTTAGGTGGCGCAAAAAGATATATAGATAAGGCTATTGGAAATAAAACTGACATAGCTCAGAAGATTTTGGGTTCAACGTATTCATCTACATTAGTTGTTATCTCATCATATACTGACGTAACTCACAAGATTTTAAGTTCAACGAATCCACCTACATCCCTTGTTCAAGCATTGCAAAAATTATTCATTTACTTTTAATATTCATCAGTAAGTATGTTAATGTTTAGATAGCATCAACTAAAATGTTAAATATTTCGTGTTCAGACAGTATTAATTATAATAGCCATTATCAGTTTAGTAAACATATTAACTAAATTCCATTTTCAAAAAGTGTGCCATTACTACGGATACTTATTCTCTATGGTAACCGTAAATAAACGGCAGACGTAAGTGTGTTGCTGATACATGGTGCACTCCTGCACAATGAAAATTACGTCATTTTTGCACCACAAATGTGTACTTCCTTTTAAAGTTCGGTTTTTGTAGATTAGTTAATTTAGTAGTTTTTACATATACGTAGTAAATCAAGCGGGGCTTGATGTAACCTTCTCAACGATTACGGAAGTTCCATTGTATTCCGCGCGTTAACCAACACTGACTATACTAAAAAACCGATGTTGCCATAGCACGAGTAAACCGACAGGTGCGGAAGTCGGTACAAAATAAAATCAAAATAGAGTTTGACTAACCTTACTTTTAAGTATTGTTTTTTCGTTCCTTGGGATTTTAGCTAATGAAAGTTTTGTTTGTTAGTTTATGTTTAATTAAGAGGAAAAATGGATGCATATGATACATATAGGAAATTGACGAAGGGGCTTAATATGTCGAGGACGTACCATGCTCCGACAATATCAGTTAGAGTAATAATATAATTTTATTTTATAAACGTGTTCTCACAATTTAAATTTCAGCATGGGTTTAAGGAAAATTCATCCCAAGAAACTAAACCGAAAGACGTTCCTAAGATTGAAGCAAGTAAAAAAAACAATTCAATAACTTTGTTAAGTGGAATGAATTCAGAAGATCAAGATGAAAAAAGAGATACTAGAAAACGTAAAAATTTAGATACGGAAGGACTGCAAAAGAAAAGACGATTACTAGAACAAGAAGAGGTATGTTCATGTAGCAGGTAATCATTAAACCATGACATATAGAAGGTATTTCCCAAGCATAAATCCCTTAGATTGTAAAAACAAGCGAGACCCAACTATTTACATTTGACATGGGATCATAGACTGAATTTTTTCCCTCTCCATTACATCGATAGGTGTATGTTGTCACATTTAAAAAATTGTCAAATATTATAAGCCAAGTTTTATTGAATTACTCCAATATGTTTATATACTTTCATAACCTAATTATATGTATACCAAAAAACTACACACGATAATTAACCTTAGAGTATAAAACATTGTTTTATTGTCTAAGTAATTAACTAAGGTCTTTAAAAAATTACAAAGATGTTATTATAAAAATATTACCAAATAGAACTGGTAACAGCACTACTCCAAATTCACATCCCTTACGAGTAGTTTTACAATTATTCAATCATAGCAATCATCATAGCACTCTTGTTTTATAGTGTAATTACAAAACGGGCGCTGCGTTGTTGTCATTTTTGTTACCACATTCGTTCATTGTCGTTTATACATTTTTTTAGTTTTTTAATCGTTTTTAAGTTCTGTGTATTGTTACGCTTAAATAAATGAAAAACTATGGTCAGAAAGTGTGTTGTTTGTGGAAATACAGACTATTTAAGCCCGGAAGTATCATATCACAAGTAAACCTTGACGTAATTAAGGTTAGATATCAGTGGTGCCCGAACCGTAAAGCCTTAGCATTTACTCATATTAATTTGTTATTTGAGCCATTCGAGTATGTTGATGGGCATGGAAAACAAGACAAAAATAGGTACTAATTGAACAAAAACAACTATTTTGCCAATTTTGGGTGGGGTTTTACATAACATAAACATTAAAATACATACTTATTACAAAAATTAAAATACATACTATATACACAAATTATAGCTCTCCAAATGCTCAAATGAATTATTTACAATGCAAATATACTATTTTGGATGTGAATAAGTTCTATATTTCCTGGCTAAATATTGCCAAATGCTTTTGTTTAAAAACAAACGTATTTTTGCAGTTTTTTAAAATGATCCTTAATTATAAAACATTTTGTTTAAATCATATCCTGATTTTAATCTTCAGATACCTACGAAAAAAAAAGCTCACGTTATTCCTCCACATACCAAATTCCAAACTACTTAGTTCCTTGGATTTTATCTAATATATCATTAAAATATTGTATAATTCTAACCTTTTTAGTATACAAATGCTTATTTTTCGAGTCCTTTAAATTTTGTTATACATCAATACTATTAATATTCAAAAGTTTAAAGTATTTTTGATATATTTTTTATTTTTTGATAACTCATAATATATAAACAATCCGAATTATGTATATGTAAAAGTAAATCAGGTGTTTGGCAATAACTGAGGTGATAAAATTAATTTTAAAAAAGTATTTCAGGATTAGAATACTACTATTAATACAAAAACTACCCTATTTAGGAACCAGTAATTATTTCTAAATAGGGAAGTTAGTTTGAATTTAGTTAGTAAATATTATGAGTAATATGGGTTTAGGTGAATCAGGTACATAGGTACTTAAAAAAAACATTATTTGCAAATAGGTATAATTAAAAAAAAGGGTCAAAGGCTAAACGTCAGATATTAGTTCCAGTTTCAGAGAGTCTAATCCCAGGAACCCTTTTTTTTCTTCTTTTTTGATCATTATATATACAGGGTGTTTAACTAAGGGTGGCTCTCGGCCATATCTCAGAAAGTATTTGTCCTAGGTTATCGGGGAAAAAAATTTAATGAGTAAATCTGCAAAAATAAAAAGCTGTAAATTATTTTCGACTTTATAAGTCTGCCGCTAGAGGGCGCAACACCAACCGTAAAGTAGATAACACGGTTTTATTCAAAAATACTCCCAATTAACCCTTATCAAAAATACTTTTTTGTAATCTACTAATAATTCCAAAACTTTTCGTTTCAACTTTTTTTCTCTAAATTGTCAAATAAAGGGAGGGGTAAACATTGGATTCAAAGAAATTAAATAACTTTTGTTTGGATTAACCGATTTTAACGATTTTTTTTTTGTTTTAAAGAGATTATGTGTAAGTTTCTTCGAGAATATTAATATTTAGATTTTATTTTTTTTTCTTAGCCGCTAGATGGCAGTTTATGACAAAGTCACAAACTTTTGTTATTTTCTCTAAAATTTCAAGTACCATTCCCTGCCGGTGCCCTATAAATGCAAAAAGCATAAATATTGTATGGATTTAACAAGATACAACACAGCTCTAAATATTTTTCAATATTAATTTTATTATATTTATTTACAGTTATATAGTTAATATGTTTCTTAACAAGAATTGCAGTACGGGTTCGAATTTTTCGCTATCAACGAACAAAACGTAAGTCAGACATATGATACAGTCATTGGTATTGGGGTTTCCTCAGCGAGTAGTCTGAGCATGTTTTATCAAAATGTCAGGGGACTACGCACAAAGACTGACGAGATTTCTCTAAGCATTTTGTCTTGCGACTATGAAGTAATTTCTCTTACCGAGACGTGGCTTAATGGAGATATTAGTAGCTACGAAATGTTTAAACATAAATATATGGTTTTCCTTAAAGATAGGAGCTATGAAGAACTGGGATGCCAGCACGGCGGAGGCGTGTTGATTACAGTTTCTTGTTGTTTTCAGGCATCCTTGATTATTACTCCTATTCATCTAGAGTTTGACGATGTTTATAATTCTTTACAATTAATTAATCTGTTTAACTGTTATGAGTTGAAAATGCAGGTACACTTTCCCACTCGCTTAAGTCTGTGCTCACAAACATTACTAGACTATATTTGCTCAAATTTTAATGTACTTTGTCAGGTTGTGAATGCTGGTTTGTCTGATCATGAGGCTGTGTTGTGCCATTTTGTACACAAAGCCACTGACACATCTAAAGGTAAAACTTCTAAAAGATGGTCGTCTGCTGACAGGGAATAATTATAGAAAATTTTCACATCTATGCTCAGCCTATCACTGGAACAGTATTCTTCAAATAGAAAATCCTCTTGAGGCTTATCATGCTAAAATCGTTGAAATATTTAATATGTCTTTTCCTGTAGTAAACATCAAACATAAAGTTAAAAAACCTTGGATCACTAAAGGATTGAAAGTCTCATCTAAAAACATGAGATGTCTTCACATGTTAAGAAAATATTTTTTGAACAACACTGCTTTTATTAGTCATTTTAATAGATACAGAAACATCTATCGAAAAACCATTAAAGTTGTTAAACAACTTTACTACTATAATCGAGTTAATACCGCAGGAAATAAACAAAGGGAAATCTGGAATATAGTTAATGAGCTGCGAGGCAAGAAATCTGGTCATTTGATTAACACTAATTTAAGGGCAGATGAATTGAATCATTTTTATTGTACTATTGCACAACAATTGAGTAGTAATCTTACTGAGGACTCCATCGACCCCTTATCCTTTCTCAAGCATGTGTCTGTACCTCAGACATTCTATTTTACACCTGTTAGTCAAAATGAGTTGAGAGCCATTCTTCAAGACATAAAACATAAAAACTCCTCAGGTTGGGATGAAATTTCAATCAAAATTTTCCAGAACATCCTCAACTCTGCATTGGAAACTCTTGCAGATGCTATCAATTTGAGTATTCAAAATGGAACTTTCCCTTCTCTGCTCAAAATGGCCACTGTCATTCCTTTATTCAAAGGAGGTGACAAAGACCTACCCTCTAATTTTAGGCCAATTTCTTTGCTACCTACACTCAGCAAGATTGTGGAAAAAGCAGTAAAAACTAGAATGCTTGCTTTTTTGGATAAACACAAACTGCTTTCCGATGCACAGTTTGGTTTTCGGTTCTCCAGAAACACTGATGATGCTATTTTTCATTTTATGGAAGAATTGTATCTGGGTCTCAATGAGGGAGAGGTGGCTTCGGCGGTGTTCTGTGATTTGACGAAGGCCTTTGACTGTGTCTGTCACAGGATACTACTGAGGAAGCTTGAACTGTATGGTTTTAGGGGCGCATTTTTGGAGTGGCTTACATCATACCTTAGTGACCGTCATCAGAATGTCCGTTCTCAGGGGGAACTGTCATCTAAACTTGGGATAATCGCGGGTGCGCCTCAAGGATCTGTTCTTGGACCGCTTTTGTTTTTGATATATGTTAATGACCTGCCTTCCTTCATTCGCCACGGACAGTGCACCTCATTTGCCGATGATACCACAATTTTATGGCATCACAAGAATCCCGACATTCTAAATGATATGGTGAGGTCTGACCTGCGTAACATACAAGAATGGTGCAAAGCGAATCATCTGTCATTTAATGTGGCAAAAACCAACATTTTAAATTTTAAATGCCACATAAATGAAATTTTGTTTGATGGTCAGACTATGAAAAACATGACAGAAAACAAATTCTTAGGGTTGTTTATAGACAATAAATTGAAATTTGAGGTACATATTAATAACTTGTACAAAACATTGAGTTCTGGATGTTATGCCGTTCGTACAGTCAGAAATGAATTAAACGAAACAGTGGCAAGGAATGTCTATTTTTCAGTTATCGAGGCACATTTAAGATACGGAATATGTTTTTGGGGCTCTTGCTGCAATAACTTATTTCGGTCGATTTTCGTCCTGCAGAAGCGTTCTATAAGATACTTGTACTGCATGAAACCTCGTGATTCATGTAGGCCTGTATTTAAATCAAAAAAAATTCTGACTTTAGCAGGTCTGTTTATATTGGAGTCAGTATGCCTGATGCACAAAAAGTATTTGGACAGAATTCATACCTTGTCTTTGGTGGGCACCCGCAGCTCTTTCAATATTGGTCTACCTATACCTTCATCAGCTCTAACTAAAAATTCTATTTTTTATACCTCGAAAAAGATGTTTAATAACCTCCCAGTCAGTATTCGAAGCATCAGTAATTACAGATTGTTTAGAATTAGGGTTAAGAATCTAATGATCTCTGAGGCTTTTTATAGTGTTGGTTGAAGAATTTCTGTCTAAGAATTTTAATTAATGCTTCTTATGATATGTGTATATTTTGTACTAATAATTATACTTTAGGACTTGCATATGTTATGTGTGTATTAAGTATGTTATTTTGGTTTCTTTTTTTTTTTTTTTTTTACTTGTTGGACAGGATATAGTATGGATGAATCTGTTTATTGAATTTTTAATCTTGTGTATTATGTTGTTATATAGTATGACTGATAATCAATCATTGTTGCAATGTGATGTGATATATTTTTTTTTCTTTTTTTAGTTTTTTTTTATGTTTTGTGCAGTTTTATACTAATGTTGTATAATTATTTTCTTTTATTGAGGAATTTGACTTTGGGCTTTTTTGCAGTGATTTAATCATACTTGTCTCAAATTCTTTCTTGCCCATTCATTTATTTATTATTTTGATTGTTAACATATTTATTTTTATAGCTTTGTCATTGAGTACTTTTTACTTTAGACAATAAAGCATATTTTGACTTTGACTTTGTTTGGGTTCAGGTGAAGGCTGGCGACACAAAATTAGTCCTAGGATGTGTATATTTCCCACCCAATTCTAGCCTGGAGTATTATCAGTCATTCTGCAATACCTGCGAGTCGCTGAGAAATAGTTTTGACAGTCATACATTTTTAATTTCTGGGGATTTTAACCTTTCTTCAGTGGAATGGATCTATGAAGACGATACCCTTGTTCCAAGGTCTTTAACATCGTTGGCCTCTGAAACTCTTATTGTGTCAATGAACTTTCTAGAATTGCAACAAATTAATTCTTTATGCAATCACATGGGTAGAACTTTAGACTTGATTTTTGCTGATGACTTTGTTAATGTTCGCATTTCATCTCCTAATTTACCCCTAGTAAATATTGACCCTTACCATCCTGCGATTGAATTGATGTATAAAATTGAATATGTTCCTCCAATAAAAAGTTACAATCAAGTAAGTGTATATCAATTTCATCAAGCAAATTTCCATGAACTCAATCTTTTTTATAAGCAATCGGATTGGTCTTTCTTATCATCTCCTGACATCAACAGGATCGTTGAAACCTTCTATGAGGTTTTGCTTCGGGGAATCGATATTCATGTTCCCAAGAAAACCATGGTTGACTGCAAGTACCCAAAATGGTTTGACCTCCCATTGAGAAGGCTTATTGGACAAAAGAATCGCCTATATAAGAGGTATAAAAGGACTGAACAACAAGCTGACTATCTGGCCTATTCGGACGTACGACGTGAAGTAAAGTTTCGAACTGACATGTGCTATCTTACATATGTCACGCAAACTGAATTACTTATTCCGGAAAATATCAAGCACTTTTGGTCATTTGTTCGTAACTTAAGAAGAGACTCTGGTATGCCTAGTGTTATGAATTATGACGGTGAAGAAATTATGGGTTCAAATCACATCACTAATGCCTTTGCAGCCCATTTTCAGTCCTGCTATTCACACCATGAAATTTTAGATTTTAGTCAGATCAGTCCCGTAAGTTCTTCAGGGAAATTACTAGCAACATATTATTTTACAGAGGCAGAAATCTGCACTAAAATAGATGGCCTTGATGTTTCTAAGAGGGCTGGTCCTGACGGAATTCCCACTATCTTTTTGAAAAGGTGCTGTCAGTCGTTGTCTCAACCGCTATGTGTAATTTTTCAAAGATCTTTTAATCTAGGTTCATTTCCTGATATTTGGAAATTTTCTACACTGATGCCGATCTTTAAATCCGGTGATAAAAGCGATATAAAGAACTACAGAGGTATCTCTTTGCTTTCACATATCCCAAAGCTGTTTGAGGCAATTATCACTGATCATTTATTTGAGTCTTTGAAACACTACATTACGAGTATGCAACATGGTTTTTATCGCGGTCGCTCAACTACTACAAATCTTGCGATGTTCCAAAATTACTTAATTACATCTGTCGAAGCTGGCCAACAGATTGATGCTGTTTACACGGACATATCCAAGGCTTTTGATAGTGTTTGTCATCAGCTTTTATTATTAAAATTGCAGCAAATTGGTCTTTCTGGAAGTTATTTGGAGTGGATCAGATCTTATTTGTTTAATCGTCGACAACAGGTCAACATTTGTGGTTCAGTTTCTAGGGAGGTTATTGTGACATCGGGTGTCCCACAGGGTTCACATATTGGTCCAGTGCTCTTTCTACTTTTTATAAATGACATAGTATCTTGCTTTAGAGCGTCCAAATGTCTTTTGTATGCAGATGATTTAAAATTTTTTGCTCCCGTTTACACTGACTCAAATGCACTGCAATCTGACATTGGAAGGCTCGTCAACTGGTGCAGCACTAATTATCTCCATCTTAACATATCCAAGTGTAAAGTGCTCCGTTTTCATAAACGCATTAATTCTGTTCTCTCCTCCTACTTCATAAATGATGTAACACTAGAGGTTGTTAGTTCTTACACTGACCTATGTGTTATTTTTGATGACAAACTAACATTTAATCTGCATATTGACAGCATTGTACTCAAGGGTTTTAGATTGTTGGGCTTTATAAAAAGGAATACAAGGCATGTGACGGACACCAAAGCAATTGTGGTACAGAGTGTTTTGGAGTATTGTTCAACAATATGGAGTCCATCATACCAGTGCCATAACGATAGAGTTGAAAAAGTACAAAATAGATTTGCGAAATACCTCTTATATAAATTTAATTTTCCATATCAGGATCTATCGTATAACACTAGACCTCTTCTATGCGGCCTTCAAACCCTTGAGTTTCGGAGACGTAAGGCACTTCTTGTTTTTCTACATAAGCTAATAAATGGAGACATTGATTGTGAAATATTGTTGGGGTCGGTCTCATTTTTGGTACCTATTAGGAGAACAAGACAACCTCAGCTATTCTTTGAAAGATACCACCGTACAAATTATGGGTCTGGCGCATTTATTGACCGACTAGTGTGTAATTACAATCGTCATTTCGCAGAATATGACATCTTTAGACTTAGCACTTTGCAGCTAAAAAGGCAGCTAAATGGATTGCTTTTGTGAGGTTTTTTACACTTCGTATTCATATGGATTTATGTATTCCTTTGTAATTTTTTTTTGTCTGTAAATGTGTATTTGTGTATCAATTTTTTTTTCTCTATTTTAAATGTTTGATGTAGTTACTGTTTTTATTGGGTCTCTCGATTTTGACTTTTTTATTTTGACCTTGTTTACGAATCCGTACCATTTAGAATGTTTAGCATTCTGTAGTGTACGTTTCAGAAGGACCACTTGTCCGATGCGTGCATCGGCTACGTCCTTCCTTAAAAAAAAAAAAAAAAAAGTACCTCCACCAGAGCACTCAATTCTTACTGAAAATGTTGCAGTGACAAGATTGTCAACACTGAGAACCTCTGCTTCTGCTCTTGAAAGCCATATATATATATATATATATATATATATATATATATATATATATATATATATAATATTTATTTACTCAGTTTCATACAATTTGTAAAATATATAATTGATCCAGTTGATTATATTGGTTTCATTATTGAGCAATTTTAAGGAGTACCTAAATGCAAGAGCATCTGTATGTACTCATAAACATATATATATATATATATATATATATATATATATATATATATATATATATTTCGATTAAGAAATAATGGTTCTTGGGATTAGACTGTCTGAAACTGGAATTAATATCCGACGTTTAGCCTTTGATAGCACGAGGAATCTTCAGGGACCTTTACTCCACGAGATCTGAACACTGAATGGCTTTTAAAAAAACACTAGTATTGAACCTCAAATCGCTTTTTGATTCTTTAGCTACAAAAAATCATCTTAATGCATTTTAAGATGCGTTAGGTTACTAACCTAAAGCATCTTAAGCTATACTAACTAAGTCTAAATGAGCTTAATTGGATAAATAGTTTTTTAATACTGATATTTGAAACATTTATTTAGGCCGCTACTTTGTTTACTCATATGGGCTTCTCACCAAAATTTTACCAGTTTATTCCTAGGTCACACTTGATTTTATTTGTGCCTAGTGTTAAACATTTTCTAGCGCCAAAGTCCTTACCATTGATAATGTCCCTCGTCTCCTTGAAAGAACTTGATCCAAACGTGGAAATTCACTTTTTAACTCCCAACACAACGTCACTCCTGCAACCAC
The DNA here is from genome assembly GCA_030620095.1 of Kuschelorhynchus macadamiae. NCBI lineage: Eukaryota > Metazoa > Arthropoda > Insecta > Coleoptera > Curculionidae > Kuschelorhynchus > Kuschelorhynchus macadamiae. Next base: position 48,467 of record JAUTXW010005442.1, read on the forward strand.
TAGATCAGGGCATTATTGCAGCATTTAAATGATATTACCTTAGAGGAGCTTAGAGTCACATCTTGCATAATATGGAACGAGGTCCTTCACCAACTGTCTCACGACTGAACACAGTTTAACATTGCCTACACTATTTGTGTGCATTACATGTCTAGGGGTATTCCACCCTAGTTGTTTAAAGCTAAGAAAAAATTATATCACAGTGGGTGGTTGCAAAATTTATTGTTTCAAGGAATGTGAAAATGTGAGCTGTGATAATGAAGATAAATTGGACAATTTTAAGAAATAAGTGGGGAAGCTCAAAAATGAAATTAACCAAAAAGAGTCTTACTTACGACGACAAAAAACCTTATCCTTAGATTTTGAAAGTCATGTATGTGAAGCAGAAAAGTTCGATGAAACTGAAATCATTGAGAATAAAAATAAAATTTCCGAGCTTAATAAACTGGTAGAAGAACTAGTATCTTTAGAAGATGGCTATTGTAAGCATTTTTACAAGCCACTTAAAATGGCCTTGGGAGACTCTGTGATGTTGAAATTGGTCTCGAAACCAGGTGCATCGTTGACTAATATAGTTCTGGGTTCCGACACCTATATTAATGGCTTGACTAATAATGATTATGTAATTGTTTTAACAGAACATAATTATGCGTCACTTTCGCTTTTCGATGTGACTTTGTTAGCAAACAAATGTTTTTACACAAATCTAATTTTCTGTACTTCTCCTTCTAGATATGGCATTCTGAATTCTTTTAGTAATCCATACCGTTTTAATAAAGAAATAATTAAGTATATATCAAATTTAAAACAATTTTCAACCAATATTAACTTAATTAACTTGAATAACAGATTTCTCTTGAGACATTATTGTCAAGGGGACTACTTTTTAAATAAGAAAGGATTAGTTAGATTGTAAAAGGGGCATTAAACGATTTCGACGAAACACAAGTTCCTTGTAATCTAATACAGTTGACACAAAACTCAAACTCTTTAGAGTCAATTCAGATAAATCAGAGTCAGATTGATAATGACACTAAAGTTATGAATGATTCTTTTTTAGGTCAAGTCAGTGCATTTCAAGCACAACCAATTTAACTTATAAAAATGTATGCACAGAAAATTCATGTATAACTCTATTTTTATTAAATATTCAATCAATACGAAGCAAACTCGATGAACTTAGTGTACTTCTTGAATTACAAAATAAATCAGATTTTATTCTTTTAACAGAGCATTGGCTTAAAGAAAGTGAACCATGTTTCTTAGCCGATTATGTAACTTTATCCAGTTTCTGCCGAAAGAAATCAATTCATGGTGGTACTATGATTTTTATAAAGAAAGAGGTTTTTAAAAATTTCTGTTTAGTTGTTGTTGACAAGTATAATAATATGCTGGTTGAAAAAGAGTTTGAGTTTTCAATTATTTTTGACAAGAAGTATAATTTGTATCTATTGTGTGTATATAGACCTCCAAGCTGTGATGTGACTGTTTTTCTGGAAAGATTGGAAAACCTTTTGTCTCAGCTTTCGCTGAATTCTAAGATATTATTGGGGGGAGATTTAAATATCAATTTTAACGATAAGGAATCATCGCCTACCCAATCACTCTGTAATTTGTTTAACTCATTTAACCTGAAAATGAATGTGTCTCAACCAACACGTATTACCCAACACTCGTCTACATTACTGGACTATGTCTGTACAAATTTCTACCAAGATCTAAAATGTCAAACACTCTCTTCTGGCCTTTCAGATCATGAAGCGGTTTTAGTTCATATCCAAAATATTATTGGGGGGAGATTTAAATATCAATTTTAACGATAAGGAATCATCGCCTACCCAATCACTCTGTAATTTGTTTAACTCATTTAACCTGAAATTGCATGTGTCAACCAACACGTATTACCCAACACTCGTCTACATTACTGGATGATATCTGTACAAATTTTTACCAAGATCTAAAAAAACACTCTCTTCTGGCCTTTCAGATCATGAAGCTGTTTTAGTTCATATCACTTTTTAAAATTATAAGGTTGGACAAAGATCTAGGATGGGGAGAATTTTTAGTAGAACTAATTTTACACGCTTTCAAGAACAGTGTGGTTTGATGTCATGGGAAAATACCATCCATTCTTCGGACCCTTTGACTACATTTCATATTAAATTATGTAATATATTTAATAAATGTTTTCCTCTGAAAATAATTAAAAAGAATCGTCGCATTTATAGACAAGTGATAAAGTGTGCTAAAGAAAAATACTATACTGCCAGAATATCAAATGCAGGTAATAGATCCAGGGAGCAGTGGTCAATAATAAATAGTTTAAGAGGTAAAAATAGCTTCCTGCAATCAACTGTTATTGCTCTATTGCTGAAAGGCTTATGTCAAACATATCTGTTCAAAAGGATCCCCTGGACTATCTTGCAGACATGTGGTCTCCACAAGATTTTTGTTTAGCATACACTGATACTAATGAAATCAGAGCGACTTTTAGACAAATAAAGAATAAGCATTCTGCAGGATTGGATGGTGTCTCCCTTAGACTATTTTAAAACTTACCAGAGGTGGCTTTGCAGGCTCTTGCTGGTTCTATCAATGAATCATTTCAACGGGGCGAATTTCCATCCTGTTTAAAAAAGGCCATTGTGATTCCGCTGCACAAGGGAGGTGATGCATCTGACCCCTCCAATTATCGACCCATTTCCCTACTGGCGACTCTCTCGAAAATAATTGAAAAATTGGTGAAAACAAGATTTTTACAATTTCTAACAGTAAACAACCTTCTAACACCACACCAATTTGGATTTCAGGCATCAAAAAACACCTCTGATGCCATGTTTTCCCTGCTTGAAAATGTATACCTTAACATTAATGAGGGTCAGGCTCTTGCAGCAGTATTCTGTGACTTTTCTAAAGCATTCAATTGCGTTAATCACGAAGTTCTGTTGCGACAGCTTCAACACTATGGAATAAGAGGTATTAAGCATAAATGGTTCTCATCTTATCTTTCCCAGAGGATGCAAATTGTGAGAGTTAATGGTTCGTGCTCTAATTTGTCTAATATAGAGCATGGAGTGCCTCAAGGCTCGGTGCTTGGACCTATCCTTTTCTTACTATATATTAGTGATCTTACAGCTTTGGACATCGAAGGCAAATTTACACTTTTTGCTGATGATACTACCCTGTTATGGCATTCAAAGGATAGTCAATTGTTAAACAACACAATTAAAAATTATATTCATAAAATTAAGGTATGGAGTGATTCAAACTCAGTTTGTTTCAATATTAACAAAACAAATTTATTAACTTTTGGATTTAGCTATAATGATCTCAATTTGGATAACAAACAAATAGTGAATAAATCGGTTACAAAATTTCTCGGACTTCACGTTGATTCAAAACTTAAATTTGAAGATCACATTATAGAACTTAATAAAAAATTATCATCTGGTTGCTACGCCATTAGGGTGGTATCAATAGAGCTTGGTTGCTCGACATAAAAATGGTTTATCATTCGCTATTTGAATCATATTTAAGATATGGGATTGCATTTTGGGGATTTTGTAGTCAGCAACTTATGAACTCGGTACTCATCATTCAAAAGAGAGCCCTTAGATATATGTGTAAAGCTAGGTATCGGGATCATGGTAAACCTTTATTTATAGAGTACAAAATTCGAACAGTAGTAAATCTCTTTGTTTTGGAGATTGTATGTTTAATTCATCGTAGACTGTTGGGAGGTGTGATTCAGCATGACCCTCATAGCATCCACAATACCAGGTTAAGTCAGAGTTTAAATATCCGGCTACTGATTCCCAGACTTGCACTGACAAAGTACTACATATTTTATGATGGCTTAAAAATGTATAACCATTTGAGCATCGATTGTAGGTCTTTACCATACTTGCAGTTCCGTCGACGTGTGAGGGATACTTTGATTCAGAAACCATATTACAGCTTGGGGGAATATTTTGATGACTATTTTTGATGTTTTGGTTCTTTTTTTGTTGTTTACTATATTCTGAATCATTTTCTTGTATCTCTGTTATTTTATTTTATTTTCTGTATGTAGTAGGTTAGTGTGTAAGTGCCATGTCTAGAGTTCAAAGTCTAGAGTTTAAACTCTATTTTCAAGTATATTTAGTTTTAGTTGGCTTTGTCTATAGGAGCAATTTTATTGTAAAAGTTCTTGACAATAAAGCATATTAAGTAAGTATCATGATTACCAAAAGTGCCCTTGTTGAGTTATGTCCAACAACTTTAAAAGCATGCTGTGGGGGATACTTTGGCCAAAAGCTGACGTGACGTCAGTTATGCCAGACAACGCAACTGAAGTCAAAGTTATCCTGCAAGTGGTGCACGAAATTCATGGCGAAAGCTTTGAACACTTCCAGGGATATTGAAGAACTTCTAGCTTCTCATGATGAGAAACTTACAGAATCAGAGCTTCTTGAAATATTGGAAGATTAATGAAGTGACCAGAACAACAACCAAGATGTATCAATCGCAACAACTCCATCTCTGACTTTAAGCGACATAAACAGAATTTTTTCATCCGCACAAGTGCTTCAGGATTTGGATTTTTTCATATTTTTTGATCTAAATAAAATATATGTATATTATTACATACAATGTATGTACTTCATTCTTCGTTGTATTTTTAATAAAAATGACTATGTAATGTTTATTCTGGTATTAAATTCATGTTTTTATGTGATCCTGCCAAAATATTAAACATTTTGGCGTGCGTTTGACTAAATTCCTCGTCCGGTTTTCTTTAAGCGCGGCTTTCCCTGCAGAATGTGACCCCAGCGGTTAGCGAGGGATTACTGTATTACATACCAATAAGTGGTTTCATATTTCTTAATATTTAATTGGGATATCCTAATGTATGACCCCCTACACACTACGCCTGTGTACTACATCGCGTAAATACAGAGCCACTCCTTTTTTTCGTCTACGAACACTCATGTCTTTTGCTTCTTTAATGGGGGGAAGTATTATCTTCGAAATTAACACTAACTTTGCCCACTGAATGGTAGTCCTAGCTACAACTCATAGCTCGATTTTTTGAGTTACCCAAACTAATATTTTTTAGATCAATCATTACAGAAATATTAATAATATATCTGTAGTTGGGAGAAGAATACCTGATCCAGCTAGAGCTTTTAGTGATTTTAAGGTGGATGTCACTATTGTAGAAAACCTGAGGAAATGTGGATATGATGAGCCTACTCCAATTCAGAAACAGGCTGTACCTGTAATGTTAGAGGTAAGGTGATTTATTTAATATTTCACAATAGAGAAAATACTGTTTTTTAACTATTTTAAGGAATTAAATTATTTTAGAATTTTTTAAAATATTCTATTAAGTTATTATGGAGATTGGAGTCTTTTTAATTTACTAGCATTTGTGTATATTGCAATCACCAGCTATTAAACACTGTCATATTGAAGAATTTTAAAAAAATATTATTTGCCATTACATATAGGGTGTATAAAAATGGATTTTTATCTGAACATTCAAAATACCTTGTGGTGCGCTCTAGTATTAATTTTTAATTGCGAGAACATTAGATTAATAAACTCATTTCTTATAAACAGTTTCTTTAAAACATCTTTTCATCTTCAAATGCAATATCAAATGGTTGCAATTGTTTAACCGTTGTTCCATTTGACATAAAAAAGTAGATGTACCTAATTCAATTAATTTAAAATGAATTTAATTAAGCACTTTATCTTATTGAACAAAAAGCGTTAATACCAGTGACTTTAGTAAATGATGGTCTTAACCAACAATATAGTTTATTCGTTGGGAGCTTATCAATTAACCATTAGCCGAAGCATACAGCCAACAGATAAAGCATATAAAAATTAACTAATGAAAAAGATGAAGTTCCTGAGGCAAGTGGCACTGAGAAAAGGTGTTTTTTTTCCTCACTTTATGTACATTAATACTGGAAATTCAAAACATGATTACATCTGCATGAACAGTATGAACCAGACTTAATGAGCGAGGTGTGGCTGGTAGAAGGCAAGTTACCTTACCACTTTTTATTAAGGAGCATAGCATTATGTAACTAAGGTTTGCTAGTGAACTCTAGAGTAATAGAATAAGCGTTTATTATTGGATGAATTGTCCAATTGATGTGAACGTGTTTGAAGGAAAGACTAAAGGCTTGTTTTCATGAAAATGCCTTTCTCTTTTGAAGCCCAAATTGAGTTAGAACTTTTTAAAGAAACTCTATAAGATCACAAGATTACATTAATAAGTAATGTATTAAATGCATTGAATTTTCAGTACATGAACGTAAATAACGACAAAAAATCTAAACAAGTTCTTAACGTACCTGGGTTTGCAGACTTATAAAATGACGTCCATTTGCATCTAGACAAATTTTGACAATTGGTGACGGTTTTTCGCACAACCCTGGCAAGTGTATTGGCGGTAATATTTCTAAATGTGTCCAAAACTTTTTGTCTCAGGATTTCTATTGTCGCAGGGGGATCAAATTCATAGACCTCATTCTTCGTGCGACCCCAGAGGTAGAAATCCAAGGACGAGAGGTCAGGGAAGGCTAAGATCTTGGACCACTTAAGGAAATAATTCTTTCGTCAAACTGTTCTCTTAAAAAGTTTCTGACTTCAATGGTGTTGTTAACTGGATATCCATCCTGTTGAAAGCAGGTTCTTCTAAACTCATCTTTCATTAGAGGAGCTCATAAAGCCAGTACAACCTGGTATCGCAGAAGCTCTAGGTATCTCTGTCCATTTAGATTGTAGTCAAACAAAAATGTGGTGCCCAGTTAAAAAAGGTAAGTTAGATTAAATTACCAATGACCCCACACCAAATGTTACTCTCAAATCTGGTCTGTAGACGTCTCTCCGCCACAGGGTTTTCCACAGGCCAATGATGATTGGTGTGCCTATTAAAAACTTCACAATTCGTAAACCTACTCTCACCGGAGCACAAGATTTATAAAATTAAGTCCTTGAACTATTATGGGTTTGTATGGATGGTAGTTATTCTTTTTAAACACTTTATGTACCATTGATTTTGATACATACATTTCCTGTTCTACAGTTCTTACCGACGCACTAGGTTGTTCGAAGGCCCCATGATTAATTAAATTAACTACCATTTTTTCTGAATTGGGTTTTATGAGGCTGCCGTGGTTTAGCGTACATCTCCAAATACCTTTCTAAAGTAATGTCGGCGTTTCTGTGTGACTGCAAGTACAGCGCAAACATATCAAATTTGTCTTTATTTGAATAAACCGGCCATTTGCAACAGGTCTCGACAATTTTTGAGTCAGATTTATGATTTTATTGGGAGAAAAAGCATACTACTTAAACACAACTTTGATACTTTGAATTATTTAACGTCAAAGTCAAAGCCCACTTTTATTATAAATAAATCATGGCCTCTTTAAAAAAAATTGAGACCTAATTTTACGAAGTGTAATATTTCGATGATACTCAAACCTGGAAGACTGGAAATTTGACGCTCTTTCCAAAAATCGAAAAATCCAATATTTTTAATTTATTTATTTATTTTTATTCGACATAAGTGGCACAAATAGGTATATTTTGATACCCACTGCAGTATCCAGAAAATTACAATTAATAACTAACATTATAAATCTTAAATACAAAAGGAAAATTTCTGGTTTGTAATTAGGTACATATATCAAAATTAACATGAGAGCCTAAATAATATTATGTATATATTTAAATTAATATTATGTAAGTATCATACTGAAACTCAGCCTTGTGTCATTAAGAGTGATTTTATGGCTCTTTTAAATTGAGATAGTAATATGGAGAAAATATTGATATTTTTGCAGTCCTTATTACCATTTTTGACTATTCGACAATTTACCGATCGTAAATCTGATGCCGGATATCGAATGCGCTAAGTTTCCTCTAAAACTTTTCCTATTTAATCTCTGCTGTAGGTATCATAGGAGCCAAGATCCCTATATAGAGAAGCGAATCTGGGACAGACTGTGTTTATAACAAAATAGAGACATGCCGATACAAATATATAAACAAACTTAAACAATCATGAATTAAACGGAACAAATCAGTTATTCATCATCCTATCACTTAATAAACGGTTATAATACGGAAAGTATTTAGTCATAATTTCGTATGGAGATACGACAATAAGACCTAGTAAACAGTTGCGACTTTTTAACTGGGATCTTCCAGACTTTTGCAGATATGACAAATAATGTTGTATTAACGATAAATTTGAGCCTCAACACAAGTCTAGCGCAAGGTTAAATCGCGCTACCCAGTTAACCTTAGGGTGTATTCTTTTTGCAGTTTTTAATAAGCCAACAGAAGTGACAGTTAATGTAAGTGTGCGCATTAATTACAATGGTAAATTATAGCATATAACATATTTTTGAAAAATCACTTTTCTTACTCGTGTGACTTGTTGCGCTCGTCTATTATTATACTAATGTGAAAACTAGGCATACTCTATGCCTTTACGTATTAATCAAAAATGTTAGATTTACTTTGTTTTATCTTTTAGGGAAGACAACTTCTCTCTTGTGCCCCGACGGGTTCGGGGAAGACGGCAGCATTTTTAGTGCCAATTATCCAGCATCTGAAAGAATCACAAAAACAAGGTTTTCGAGCACTGATATTATGTCCAACTCGTGAATTGGCCAGCCAGACACAGAGAGAATGTGAAAAGTTGTCAGAAGGAAGGGGATTTAGAATTCACATTATTAGCAAAATTAACAAAGCTCTTACTCAGTATGGACCTAAAAGTAATAAAAAATTTGGTAAGATTCTTTGGTGAATGATTGATTTTTATGTTCTTTTTTCTATATTTTATGTTAGGTTTTTTTTGTGCAAACACCCTCCTGAATTGGTTTCACAGTAAATATGCCGTGGAATATCGATTAAGAAATTCAGAAAACAAGTTTTTTTGTGGAAACACCCTTCTGAATTGGTTTCACAGTAAATATGCCAGCGAATATCGATTTAGAAATTCAAAAAACAACCATATGAACCAACATAGTAGTATTTTTAATTTGGAATTGACCGAAATCTATATTCTTTTCTGCAGCCTGGGCATCTGAGGTTCCATTTTCGGATCTGTCTTGTTTATAATATCCTTGTTTATAGATAGATAGTTGGTCAACCGTGACCATCGAGAGCTCCTGACACCTGGAGGCAATTACGGGAACCTTAGTTCATGAATGAACCTGCAAATTAGATGGGGCGCACTCCGGAGTGACCAGATTGAAGTAGGTTTACATAGGTTTGAATAATTGATAACCAGTAACTGTGTTTACATATTTTTGTTTTTAATGTCAGTTTTAAATTATGAGCACCGAATTTCGATTACATTCAATAACACATACAGATAAAATCTTTAATTCGAATAGCTTAAAAACAAGTATTAATAAGATGAGGAATATAGACTTGTGTTAAAAGTATTAGTTACATTTTATAGTTTCTGAAAAATGTAGATATATAAAAATGAAATTATAACGTGTTCTCTTATAACTTGTTCTATTATAACTATACAAGTAAAATTTGGTTTAGTTGGGCATACCTATCCAGAAAAAATAAAGTGAATAACTCATGTTCAGAAAAAAATAAAATTAAAAAAGTATATAGAGAGTAAACACAGAAGACATGTAACCTATAAGATCTATTTTGTAGTTTTAAACATATCAATTCAAAATTTCGCACACTTATACTTACTGGACACGACATCTAGTTTTTTATTTTAAATAAGATTTTATATATTTTTATGAGATATTGTGTTCAGAACGAAAATAGCTTTACCACGGTATATTATAAGTTAACTTTGGTTTACAGAATGGAGGGTGAACACTAATTTTTTTGAGAATTAGATTTTACTGGTTAATTGAGAAAAAAGAACATTCTTATATAAAATAATTATTTTAAATAGTTCAAAATAAACTTTGTTGTTTATTTTTTCGAACACATCTAAGAATCGTTTTGTGTAATAATATCTCGTTCATGTTTACTTCTCTAGTAAGCATTTTGGTAAAAATCCAATATGGCGAAACAAAATGGCGGCCCAGTGAAATTAAAAAAAAAAAATTATTATTAAAAAACCATTTCTCCAATTTATCTCAAATATTGCACCAACGTGTTGGAATCAAGTGGTAAAATTTTGGTACGAATCCAAGATGGCGGAACAAAATGGCGCCTTAATAAAATATTTAAATTTCAGCCTGAAAAAACTGCTTAATGGTTTGATTTCAAATTGTGTGCCATAGCTAATTATGGTATAGGGATCAACTAGTAAAACTGTGTTACTAATTCAAGATGGCGGAACAAAATGGCGGCCAAATAAACTGTTTGTAATGCTGAATAAAATCACTGTATCTTCACGTTTTAGCGTCTCTAGATGCCAAAAAACCTGTTTTAACAATTCCGTCGGCCTGTCTGTCAGTTCGCTTAAAAACTACTTACCCGATTTACTTCAAATTTAGGGAAACCAAAAACTAAGGGTCATATAGGGATGACCTGATAATATTTGCGTAAATATCCAATATGATGGAACAATGTTAAAAACATTTGTTAGAGTGGTGAATTATTTGGGGTTAGGCTCGGTCGGCGTTTCGCAGCACCTTTATTGTTGCGCATTCAGGACACATATATAGATTCTATAGCCTGCATGAAACCAACATTAACAGTACTTACCTAATCCATTGGTCCGCAAATATTTCCCAGATATTAGGTTTCTAAATGGTTTCCGTTAAGGATCCTCTTGGTGTTATGTTAGAGTGAGGTTTATTTGAGATTAGGATATAGTAAAAAAGCCTTTATAATTTGTCGGCTTTCGCAACTTTATTGTTGCATCTTTACGATACATAGATTTTATATCCTGCATGAAACACATATTATCAGACTTTACTTACTCCGTTACTCCGCAGATATTTCCCAGATATTACTTTCAAAATGGTTTTCGTTAACGATCTTGTTTTTATGTTAGAATGGGGCATTATTTGGGGTTAGGATCCAGTAAAAAAAACAAAAGTCTGTTTTTGAATTGTCGACGTTTCGCAACTTTATTGTTGCGACCTTAGGACACATAGATTTTATACCCTGCATGAAACCCATATTATTAGTCTTTACGTTTTCCGTTGGTCCGTAGATATTTCCCAGGTACTAAGTTTCTAAATGGTTTCCGGTAACCATCCTCTTGTTATGTTAGAGTGGTGTATTATTTGAGGTTAGGATATCTGCTGATCAACGGAGTAGGTAAAGACTGATAATTTGGTTTCCATGTAGTATATATAAAATATAAATGTCCCCAGGGATCCAACAATAAAGTTGTAAAACGTCGACAATTTAAAAAATGACTTTTGTTTTTTGTTACTGGATTCTAACCCCAAATAATACACCACCCTAACATAACAACAAGAGGATTTAGAAATTAATTAAAAATTAATTAGAAATTAAAAAAAAATAATACTAGAAAACCTAATTTAGATAATTACTTCAAATTTTGCACAAAAATCAAGTGTTACATAGGAATGAACTGGTAACATTTTGATATGGTTCCAAAATAATAAAGCAAAATAGCGGGCTAATAAAATATTAAAAAAAAAATCAACCTGAAAATATTGTTTATTAAATTAATTTCAATTTTTGTGCAAGAATTAAGTGTGATATAGAGATAAATTGGTAAAGTTGTGGTATGAATTTAAGATGGCGAAACAAAATGTCGGCCAAATATATTTTTTAAAAAATCAGCAAAAAAAATCTTGTTTAACTGATTTTAAATTTTGCAGAAAAATTAAATGTGAGAATGAAGTCAATCAGGTAAGTAGTTTTTATGCGAACTGACAGACAGACAGACCGACGGAATTGTTAAAACAGGTTTTTTGGCATCTAGAGACGCTAAAACGTGAAGATACGTAAAACCTAAGAGGGTGATTTTTTTCAGCATTAAAAACAGTTTATTTGGTCGCCATTGTGTTCCGCCATCTTGAATTAGTAACACATTTTTACTACTTGATCCCTATACTACAATTAGCTATGGCACACATTTTGAAATCAAACCATTTAGCAGTTTTTTCAGGTTGAAATTTAAATATTTTATTAAGACGCCATTTGGTTCCGCCATCTTGGATTCGTACCAAAATTTTACCACTTAATTCCAACACGTTGGTGCAATATTTGAGATAAATTGGAGAAATGGTTTTTTAATAATAATTTTATTTTTTTTTAATTTCACTGGGCCGCCATTTTGTTTCGCCATATTGGATTTTTACCAAAATGCTTACTAGAGAAGTAAACATGAACGAGATATTATTACACAAAACGATTCTTAGATGTGTTCGAAAAAATAAACAACAAAGTTTATTTTAAACTATTTAAAATAATTATTTTATATAAGAATGTTCTTTTTTTCTCAATTAACCAGTAAAATCTAATTCTCAAAAAAATTAGTGTTCACCCTCCATTCTGTAAACCAAAGTTAACTTATAATATACCGTGGTAAAGCTATTTTCGTTCTGAACACAATATCTCATAAAAATATATAAAATCTTATTTAAAATAAAAAACTAGATGTCGTGTCCTTTTGTCTTTACTTGATATATATATATATATATATATATATATATATATATATATATATATATATATATATATATATATATATATATATATATATATATATATATATATATATATATATATATATATATATATATATATATATATATATATATATATATATTGTGAGTATGTACAGAACTAAACGTATAGAATAGATAGTAATCTTGAAAAAATCACACTCGGAGTTTTTTCAGATTTTTACGTTTCAGGGTCTCTAAATGTCCAAAACATATTTTCTCATCTGTCTGTCTGTTCGTGGCATAACTAAACAACTGTTAATACGACGGGCTTCAAATCTTGGTCAAACATTTAAGGGTTTACCTGGTAACATTTTGATACAAATCCAGTATGGCGAAACAGAAGAGCTGTCTAGTGAAATGTTAAAAAAATTAATACTAATAAACTACTTAGTCAGCTTGTCTCAAATTTTGCACAAAAATCAAGTATTATGAGAAAATTAACTGACAAAATTTTGGTATGAATACAAGATGGCGAAATAAAATGGCGGCCTAATAAAATATTTAAAAAAGAACTTAATAGATTGATTTAAAATTTGTGCAAATATTAATTATGGAAAAGAACTGAACTGGAAAAATTGGGGTTCAAATTCAAGATAACGAAATAAAATGGCGGCCTAATAAAATATTTAAAAAAGAACTTAATAGATTGATTTAAAATTTGTGCAAATATTAATTATGGAAAAGAACTGAACTGGAAAAATTGGGGTACAAATTCAAGATGACGAAATAAAATGGCGGCCACATAAAATGTTTAACAAATCAACTAAAAAATTTTCTTATTCATCTGACTTTAAATTTTGCAGAAAAATTAACTGTGTTAGAGGGATAAACTGATACCTATGACTTCACGATGATCGAACAAAATGCCGGCGTGTGTTAATGTAGAAACTACTAGGCAGAAACTGGTAAAATATTGGTAAGATTCCAATATGGTGGAACAAGGTGGTGCCCAATATAAATGTTTGAAAAGACAGTATATATGTGTTATTAAATCACAATGTACCGAACTAAATTGGGTCATGCTTCACTATTCCTAATAAAGGGAAAGATTCATAACAGAAGTTCCGAGTAAAGGAAATTTACCGATGTTTAAAGATGTATCGTATATTAACTTTATTTTCAAAATGGCCATTTGGTGCCAACTAAATTGCTCTATTGACGAAACAAGAAGTAAAAAAAAAATGAAATCTATTGTTACCATTACCCAAAAGTTTTTTAGATCGAAGTGCTGGAAAAAGTTAACAAATAAGTTTATTTCGAGCTGCTTAAACAAGTATTTTATTGTGACTGATTATTTTTTCATAAAGCTGCAGTGGCCAGTAAAACCGGAAATAATATTTAAGGGTTTTTTTTCATCAACAATTTTCATTGTATTGAGTAATATATGTGTGAAAAATTTCAAATTGATATGTTTAAAAAAAAAGAAAAAAAAATGCGGATTATTAGATGCCTCCTACGTCACCTGGACCTGGTATGTTAAAAATATGTATTTCAACACCCGATATCTCCAAAACAATATATATATTTTTATTATTTTTATGATAATAATGTTTACCAGCAGAGAGCGACATAACTTAATTACGACTCTGTATTAAACTCTGTTCTTGTTTGAGCTAATTACCTACGAATATTTTTAATTTAATCTAGTGACCAATAAATATAAAACACTCTATACAATTTTAGCTCAATGTTAAAATGAGGAAAAGCAAACCTACCAATCAACAATAATTTGTGATACGTTATGATGAATAATAATTTTACAGACCGAATTTTTGTGTTTAAAAACTTATATTTATTTATATTTTGTACAGTGAGTTTATATAAATCAACTCATTTATATTTGTATTATTTCTCAGTACCCCAAAATTTTCCCTTTGTTCGCTCATAGCTTAAAATCTGTGCAATCGAACCATCATTTTTTTCAGTGTAATTAGTGCCTTGTTCTTTTATCTTTCGGCGCGGTAGAAATTAACCTTTATAAAAATTGAAATTTCATGCTGAGTAGAAAAATTATATCATAATATCTATAATCCCGTTTAAATTTTCTGAACCAATAAAGATGACAGTTTTAAGTTTTGTACACTTTAATAACACTAAATGATCTTTTTTGGTGCACGCTTTTTCTGAATAATCTTTTTAATTCAAATCACCAAAATGATAAGCACATTAAAGATACCTATTTTATATAGTGTGGTTTTGTATTTAAAATATACTTTATTTAGTACAAACTTAATAACTTATTCACTCGGAGCGATGATATATTCTAGACCCTAAATTTCTGAGTAAAATTTTAGACCTCTGGCATCCTAGGAATTTTTTTCTGGTTACACTAGTGTCACAGATTGGTTGTTAATCTGTGCCAGTGTTTTTTCAACTGATTTAATTTTAAAGAGGTTTTCCAGCCCTCTTTAAAATATAATTAGACATTTTCCAGTATTTTTTAAAAGCATCTATTTAATAGTGTGGACGGCCGACATTTTTTAAAAGCACATGGATCATTGATATTTTTAGAAATTTTGCTATACAGCTCTGCATTAGACAATAATAAGTAACAGCAATTTTCAGATTTTGAATTTAGACAATCAAATGTAGTGAGAACCTAATTACTTAATTAAATAGGTAGGTATCTCGCTTGATCGATAGCGACTACACTATGTTGGCAAATGGAAAAAATTGAATATTCAATTAGCTCTCGAAAATCGTGTTACCAGTTGTTATGACATTTATCAGCGCACTTACATCATCAAAGAAAGATAGTAATCTTGTTTATAGATGGGCATATATAAACAAGGATAATAACTTTCGAACAAAGAAAAAACAAAAAATCTTAAAGGCAGTTATATTTTATTGTAGGCATAACGAGTTCACTTTAACAACGCCGCCTTTTCGAAAATCAGGGGTACGTTCTCTATCCCAGTTTTTACTTTAGTAGTAAAAACTTATGAATGAAAACACTTGCTGAACTCGCCATCTAGTAGTGATGTCCAGTACTAATTTAGCGTTGAACAACTATCTATATATAAACAAGGATATAATAATATATTCATTCTAAAAAAATACTGAAAGCATGAAGTGTATCCTGATAATAAATACCAAAATACGTCTAGGTTTTGATTCCTGTGAATAACATATCCCTAATCCTCTAAATTAAGGATTTTTACATAACATGAATTTAAACATTTTCAAATTTGGAGTGATTTATTTAAGCACTAAAGCTGCAACCCTGGAAATGCTATTCGGGTATATGTTAAGGTTATAGAGCTATACTTGTAATAGAGTCAGTGGCGGTTCCTCCATAGGAGCACATGAGCACGTGCACTCCACAAAGTAATCAAAAAGAAAGGGAACTCTAAATTTTAATTGAAGTATTACCTCCTTAATCTTAATGTTATTTGAATTGGTTCAATTAGACCGAGAGTGACGGCGGGCCGGCAAACGGCGATACATTCGCACATGCGATTATATCGCTGCATTTTTGTGGTATCTTTTAGCTAGCGGGTGGCGGGGATAAAGCATATTTTAATAAGAAATATCGCACAGTTTCTGGTGTGCGTATATGCAGTTGGCATTAGTTCAGGATTTTATTTGATGTAAATTTGGTTTGTGTGGTCCGTTTAAACTTTTAATTAGGTATATGTTTTATGTTTTTTTTGAATTGTTAAACAACTGTAAATAGTGTAAATATAAAAATGGACGTTTTTACGGTAGAATATTTAAAGGCTAACTTTAGCTCTTTACCTTTAGAGGAAAAAGTTAAAGTGAAAAATGCGGGTAGGCCAAACCCGAAATTAATTTAACACAGACAACAAAGTGCAAATCTAGGGAAAATTTAAGATGGACACATATGTCAAAAATAATTAGATTTGTGGATGTAGTGAATCCAATCGTTTATTTTGTTTTTGCTGTTTGTTATTTGGTCGCGGTACCGAACCCGGGTGGACAAAAAACGGAATAGCCGATTTAGGACATTTAGCGCAGAAAATTAAAAAGCACGAAAATACACAGACTCATATGAATGCTCAATTAGAACTGCAACTTTTAGGGAAAGTCGATATAAGCCAGCAGTTAGACAGTGCATATAGGCGCAGTATTCTACAACAAAACGAACAAGTTAGATAGAACAGGTACGTGCTTTCTAAAATAATTGATCGTATAAGGTTTTGTGAAGCCTTTGAATTAGCTCTCCGTGGCCACGACGAAAAAGACGATTCATCAAATCCCGGTATTTTTAGAGGTTTAATAATTTTTAGTTCAGAGTTAGACGTTGCCCTTAAGGATCACTTTGAAAAGTCAACTGTATTTAAAGGTGTTTCAAAGACAATTCAAAACGAGTTGTTAGATTGCATGTTACAAGTGGTCCAAGATAATATTAAAAAAGAAAATTCAAACACTGTCTATGTTGCTGTTTTGGCTGATGAAACAACTGACGTTGCTAATTGTTATCAAATGACTACCGTATTTAGGTACATTTTGCCTGATGGCACGCCGGTTGAACGCTTTTGGAATTTCATCAATCCTCCTGATCATGATGCAGTTAGTCTCTCCAAATGTATTAAGACAAATTTAAAACAAGTGTTAGATAAACCAGAAAAACTTATTTCGCAAAGTTATGACGGCGCAAGTGTAATGAGTGGACGTCATTCTGGTGTGCAAACTCTTATCAAACATGACTATAATTATGCTTTTTTTGTTCACTGTTACGCTCACCAGCTGAATTTAATTTTGGCTCAAGCAACAAGTCAGAATTAAGAAGTTAGGGTGTTTTTTTTCAAATTTAACTGATATTTCCAATTTTTTTTCTCATTCTCCACAACGAGTTGCGGTTTTGAATGAAATCGTTGGTCATAGTGTTCCCCGCTCTTCGGCTACAAGACGGAATTTTAAAAGCAGAGCTGTAAATACTGTCTATGAATATCGGGAATTGTTAATAAAGTGTATGGAAAAAATAGAAGCGACTTCAAAACAGACTGTTACTTTCAATCAAGCTACTGCTATTGCCATATGTTACAGGATTCAAAGTTTGTGTTCTGGTTGACTGTCTTTCACCGAATATTGCCACACGCTGATGTTTTATACAATCAATTACAAAAAACATTAACAGATCCTGTACAAATACACGCTGCTATAACATCTTTCGAAAATTGTATTGAAATAGAAAGAGGCATACAGGCGATTGAAAATGAAGTTTCTGAACATACCATCGAAACTAAAAGGCGCCATATTAATGAAGATCCATATATTTACCGAACTGTAGCAGCCAAGGAAGTTTGAGATACTATAATTTCTCATGTTAAAGACAGATTTTCTTTTACAAAACTTTTAAATGCAGCTGTTCTTTTTTCCTCGGACAAGTTTCCACAGTTTCAGCAGAATTTTCCATTGCAACACCATAGTACAAGCATATCCGTTTTTAGATAAAGTTCGCCTTCAGACGGAATTAGAATTAATATACCAACGACCTGATTTTATCAAAAATTAGTGGTGCTATTAGTTTATTAAAATTTTTAATAGAAAATAATTTTGAAAGCGTATTTTCAGCCACTTACTCTCTTAAAAATTATTATTACAATACCAATGACTACGGCTGAAACCGAACGATGCTTTTCAACGTTAAAAAGAATTAAAACGTTTTTACGAAGTTCGATGGCCCAAGACAGACTAACCGCGCTTGCCATACTCTCTATTGAAAAAAAGTTTATAGAAGGCATTTTAAACTTCAATGAAGCTGTGACCAACAGATTTTCTGCAGCTAAGAGCAGAAGAGTGGACTTTACTTTTAAGCACTGTACACAGTAGGTAACATAAAAATGATTTTTTTTTCGTATAATGTATTTTTTTTTTCAACATAAATTTTTCTTTTTATCGCCTTTTGATATTTTTTATTTTTGACGTTTAAAGTATTTAAAGAAATAGTTATATAACATATGAAAAAGTGTTCCGTTACTTGTGAACCCCCTCCATCATAAGCCACGAGCCGCCACTGAATAGAGTCAGCTAAATCGTTAGATCTAAATGTGGACAAGAAGTTAAAATTTCTTGAGCAGGTCAGCACTCAATTAAAAAGGCATTTTACAACTTCTTTACAGGGGTTTCTTGTCCACGAGGCTTAAGGTGATGTTATTGAATCCTTTGTACTGTCCCCTTTTATCTATTGCGATTTTGTATATGGGTTATTCCTTATGAAGGATGAGCAAAAAATAATACATGTGTTAAATACATTTTTTTCTTAGGAAATTCCATCAAATCTCTGTTGGTTGCACTTTGCCTGCTTTGTGTGTAACATTATATTTATGCGGCATAGAAACTTATTTGACATTCCGAAGTCTAAGACTGAGTTGTTTTAGGATGGCTTTATTTAACAAGCGGTGAAAACCTATATTCAGGTTCCCTACGATTTGAAACTGTTGAGAACCGAGACTTTTAAAACAAAATATATGCAATGCTCAATACTAAAAATTTTTTAGTAGAATTTTTTTTTGTCGTTTATTTTAATGTGTTGTGTGTTGGTAATGTTAGAAAGATCCTCCCGTCTTATATTTATAGTCTATTAATTTTAATACAATGTATAATATTAAGTTTTTTTCGTTCATGTAACTAGCTTTCAGTTTTAGTTTTAGTTTTAGCATTAGAAAAACACTTAGAGGTATTTTGGGTTAAATGTAAGAATATACAGTAGTCGCAAAATCCCGCACAAATCACCTCTAATTAGCTGTTGTATATTACTTGGTTGACGATTGATGATGATTATTCAATAAAAGACGATTATTATTATTACTAACTAAATAGCATAGAAAAACATATATTTTTCTCTTAGTTCACATATTAAGCCTATTTAAAAATATAAAAATATTTTAAAACGCGAAAATGTATTAAATACTAAAAATAATATTATTTTAATTAATACCTTTTTAGGGTACCAATGTTTATTCAATTACCAATATACCCATATTCCCAGGAAACAGGCATATCGCCAGAAATTCACTTCGGCGGGGGGATGTCCAAGCCAGATATTCATTTCGGGGGGGGGTCCAAATGGTCAAATCTCAGAAAAATTAGTAAAAAGCATGCCTATACCAGCATATTTTGAAAGTTTCGGGGGGGGGGGGGTTCCAGACTGCCAGGACCTCCCCCATGGCTACGTGCCTAACAGGAAAGAAATTTGGGTTTTTGACTGCCCCGATTTTTTTTTGATACATAATATAAAAAATATATTTTAAGCAAAAAAAATATCAAGTTTCTCTTTTTGATTTATCTATTGACACCTATGTACAGCTTAAACTATAGGAGATACAAAAAAACTTTAAACACGAAAGTTTTAGTATTTTTATTGTTTTATTACAAATATCATTTTTCTAGAAATCATTAAAAACTCATAATCTATAATAATACCATTTATTTCCAACAGGTAAATACCCACTTAAAGGAAATTCAAAAACAATTGTGAGACTAATTACTTGCAATTAACTAACTAAAAATTAAAAATACTAAATTATAATAACATAAAACAACAAAAATTATTTAGATAAATGAAATCTAAAATGATTAATTAAGAACTTAGTTATGAAAAGAAACAATATAACTAAGAATTAAAACTAGAAGAAAACAACAAAAAAAAAACCACAAAGTCACTGTCATGAGGAACGAGACCCTGAGGTTAAAGTTTATGCACATAATGTTAATGGGGTTTTGTCGAAATATATTTGCTCTTGAGGGATATATTGCAAAATCGGGACGCTGGCGAGTACCAAAACGTGGAATGTGAAACTTTAGTTTATACAGTGAGAAAGGACTGTCGATATTATAAATAGGGCAACCTGTATATAATGATTTCATTGATTGGGTTTTTTCATACCGATCATAAATATATCAGGTTTGATATCTTTATCTTTGACACATTATTAACTTGGCTTTCGAAATTGAAGTTGATCCAACTGAGCTCAAGGAGGCCCTAATAAAAGAAGCACATAAAAAAGGGAAACTGGAACAACTTGAAAACTACAGGCCAATTTCACTTCTCTCTAACATAGGTAAAATGTTTGAAAACCTCCTAAACATACATTTATTAACAGTTTTGGAGAAGTTTCAGATTATAACCAATAAACAAAATGGTTTTAGGAAGGGCAAGTCCACAATAACGGCAATTTAACAAGCCTTGTAAGACATAGTGGAATCTCTTAACTCAGGTAAGACTACCATGGCCCTGTTGAGACCTGTCAAAGGCATTTGACAATGTTGACCATAAAATTCTGTGTCGCAAACTGGAAATATGTGGAATTAGAGGAGTGGCTCTGAAGCTTTAAGAATCATACCTCACTAGGAGGAGATAATATGTAGTCCAGCAAGCAGATGATGGCACCACAGTAAGATCAACTTCTGGCCTGATAAAAGGAGGGGTTCCCCAAGGGTCAATTCTGGTTCCTCTACTGTATAGTATTTATGTCAACGATCTTGGTCATTTTAATAATAAAATTATTTTGTATGCTGATGATACCTCTAATCTGCAGCGAAAATAATGACGAAACATGCAGAGAAAAAATCATTCAGAGCATAGATACACTAAATAAGTGGTTCACAGCAAATAATCTCATGCTAGACGTATCGAAAACGCAAATTATAAACTTTAAATTAAGGCCCAACAAGCCTTTATCTTTCAACTGTAGTGACACTGTTGTAACGGCTCTGGATGCAGTGTCTTTTTTGGACCAAAGATTAGATTGGAGGGCTCATGTTGACAGGGTTGCAACAAGCATGAGCCGATATTGGTGGTGATGCTCCCCTTTTGGCATATCATGCCTATGTCCAGTCTCGTCTGAGATACGGAATAATTTTTTGGACTAATTCCACTGAGGCAGACAGGGTCTTCACAATCCAGAAGAGATGTTTGAGGATTTTTTTCAACATGGATAGATGACAAAGTTGTAGAAATGTTTTCGCATCAAAGAACTTTTATACTGCCTCAATATTTTGGAGTGTGTCAATTTTATACTGGCAAACAAACACATATTTGCAGAATTAAGAGGTCAGCATGATGATGACGCCAGATACAAGAAAAATCTAAAAGATAAAAAGCTAACTTTAGCTTCATACAAAAAAATATAAAGTACAACATTTTAAAGATTTGGAACAAATTGCCTGTTAGATTCAGGAATGAACCACACTCAATACTCAAAATTAAAGAGGTTTCTTATAATGAGGGATTATTATGGCCTTAACGAATTCTTGAATTATGGGGAAGTAAATAGATCAATCAGTTGATGCTTTTCGTGATGTAGAATTATTCATGTACTTATGTAAAGCTATTCATGAACTTACTTAGGTCTGTTGGTTTATACATTGGAAATATGTGTAGTATGTTAAATATAATTTTCGTTCTTTCTTATACTGTTTTTATGTTTAATTTTATAATACGATAAAAGTGTAATTATACTGTTTTTATGTGTATTTTGTATGATAAAAGTGCAATTTTTTACTTATTTTAATGTTTTGACAAGATCTACATTTTAGAGTAAGAGAAACCATTTCATGTATCTCCTTATAGATCAAATAAAATGTATCTATCTTTAAACAAAATGCTTTAGAGAGTGAGGGAAACATTCTTTTCTAATACAAAAATGTGGAATCACTAGAAATACACTGCCTCTTACGTACGTTTTTAGTAATTTTTGACTGAGTGACATAACCTAACTTCATAAAGCTGGAAACTATTGGCGTTAACTACCAGGACCAAGTTTGAGTTCGGTGGCCTTAGATACTTGGGTCCGTAACTACCGTGGCTATAATTACCAAAACTGATCAATGGCGCCGACAGCTGTTGTGCGGAAAAGTATGTCTGAAGATAAAACGTTTTTTACTGTTGCAAAACAAAGGTTACTAGCAATTAAGTAGGCATAACTTGTCGTTTTCCACTGTTCCATATATACACAGAGAAACTGTATAAGATCAGGTTGCACTTTATATATCTGTAATATTCTGATCAGC
This sequence comes from Kuschelorhynchus macadamiae, assembly GCA_030620095.1. Classification (NCBI taxonomy): domain Eukaryota; kingdom Metazoa; phylum Arthropoda; class Insecta; order Coleoptera; family Curculionidae; genus Kuschelorhynchus; species Kuschelorhynchus macadamiae. The sequence goes on from JAUTXW010005442.1 coordinate 71,095, forward strand.
TGGGGGTGTGGTACACTATCAAAACCCTTCTGGTAATCTATATATCAGTACAGCCTTAGTCCCCTAGTATCTTATTTCCTGTTATATGTAGATCTAGTTTTCCAGTGATTACTGACGTGAATATCATGGAAATTGTGGGTGGGCAAGTTATGAGACGGTATTTTGATGGATTTGTTGTGTCGTTATCTTTAGGTTTTAAGAATTTTATTCTCAGTAATTTAGAGCATGCATATCTTTAGGTTTTAAGAATTTTATTCTCAGTAATTTAGAGCATGCATATCTGAAAGGCAGGTCAGTGCAAACGGCTGTGTACGATTTTGTGGATCGCATAATTGGATGTAAGGAGGAGAGAGGTTTGTCTATGGACGTATTTCTGTGCTTTTCTAAGGCGTTCGATAGTCTTGAACTTACAGAATTGCTTGAGAAGCTTGATCGTTATGTTGTTTAGGTCCCGGCCTCAGACTGGATTGAATTATACTTGGCGAATCGTCCTCAGAGAGTTGTAGTGGAGAGAAATGGAGAAAAATACTTTTCAGAACAGAGGCACACGTCGATGGAAATTTATCAGGGAAGTATAATGGGGCCCTTACTCTTTATTTGTTATGTAAATAGCCTAGCAACAGAAATACTAAATCCAAAATCCCATCTCGTTATCACAAACATCCTAGTCATTAGTTTAACGTTTTCGGAGCTTCCCGATCTATCCAATGAACAGCTGAACGTAGCCGCCCATAAGTGCTTTTCAAGGAATAGATTAACGAAGATATAAGGCTAACTTCCTGTGCTTTAGCGCTAAGCGTAAAAATTGGGACATACCATTTTTGTGTATCAGCATCTTGACTGGGTTGGGCAAGTTTCGAGTGCTTGTAAAAGGCTTAACTCAGCTTGCTGTTCGCTAAGACTAATATCCAAATATCTAGATCGTAGCAACCTGACAGTTGTGTACTTTGCACACATCCATTCTGTGCTTCGTTTTGGTGTTATGTCTTGTGAAGTGTGGACGCTCAGCGAGCTTTTGTGTTGCAAAGACCCATACGAATCATCTTGTCCCTTAAATGGATGGAGTCATACAGGAGCATTACTAATTCACACTCTTTTAGGATTATATATATTTGAGTCTTTCTTTTCAAGAATATGGACAAGTTCTCTCAACTTGAAATAAATATAGATATAACCGTAATGTGTGGACGAACTTTTAGGATCTAATTTTTAATTTCCTTCAAAAAGGGTTATTGTTCTTATAAGATTTATTCATCAGAAATGTACCTGTTGAAGAGTTTTGCCAGAATACTCTTTATAGATGGTAGTTTCTTTAGCCAGTAGTTTATTTTGTATATGAAAATGAAAAATGTATTTACGGTAAAAAACCATTACAATAACATTTCATGGAGATAACAGGTTTTAGAAATAAGTTTCGACTATTAAGTTTCCTTCATATTTGGTGTATATTAGTTCAGACTACTGTTCTATTTCCGCCTCACGTTGATGTTCTACCTCTGGATCGTGGACTTGTGACTTGAGGGGGGACTGGTGGCTGTGCCTGCTCATTTCAAATAAATCTACATAGAATTGGGTTTAAATAATATAAACATTTTCAATTTGATTTTACTTGATTTATACTTGAAATTACACTAAGGAAAAGACTTTGAGAGAACGATTCATGGGAAATCAAAAAATCCATATTAATTTATTTAAGGAAGGGTTTTACGGCTTTCTATTCGCCTTTGATCGCCCAATGTATCTTTAGAGATCATTACTACACAAGATCGAAACATTCAGTGCTCCGACCTCGTGGAGTGAAATGCCTGATATATAATAACTTTTGTATTGCGCCACTTTGCGCCGAATTATTTGCTTACTCAGCTGTTCGGCAAATGATAGACCCACTTAGTAGAAGAGAAAACGTTGTTCGTTGGTATAGGGAGCTTTTGATAATCAGCGAGCTTTTTGTTGACTAAAAATCATCAAAACTTAGTATCAAATTGTCGAGAACGTCTAGAAATATGAGAATAGTTATTCGTGTTGTTCGGCCAACTGCAGTGACGTACGGAAAAGTATCAAATTCCGCACGTCTTTAGGTACAACGTTTTTCCTACCAGCGTCGATTTAATGTAAATTTAACGAAGATTTTATATTTTAATTTTATTAAATTGACGGATCGTTTTTAAGTTTTTTTTAAGAATCATTATGTTTTTGTGTTAAATGGACATTTTTTGTTTACTTTCCCGCGCCTTTCAGTTATGGACACAAATACATTAAAAAGACACATTACTAATTTTCAGTTATACATTTTATTTCTAAGAAATCAGAAATTTCTATAATTTTAGTAAAAATCGGATTTAATTGACCCTGTCTTACTTCCTTTGGTTCTTCTTCGTTAGGTATTATTTTTAGTGTCGACTATGGCACATTTGACTGATATAATCATAGGACATACTTCGTGGCCAAATGTGATATGTTAAGGCAATAAACTAATCAAAAAAAGAAGACTTAAAAATATTAAAACTAAAAGTACAATTTGTAGGGCATTGCAGTTTCATTTGAAATTCCATTCTGTCTGTAGTTCTTCTGGTGAACCTTTGAAACTGATTTATTTGAACTGCTGCTACTGGAGTTAAATGATTTACTGTTTTTTTTCTTAACTATATTTTTTATACTACATACTATTTATTTTTTTTTTTAATATCTGTTACCAGTAAAATAGTGTATGTGTATTATAAGTGACTTAACCAAATTAATACTTTAGAAGGATTCTGTAGCTGTTTGTCAAATCGCCTCAGTCTATTTTTCTTTGAAAGTGACGTGTTATTTTGGTATGTAAGCACGTATAACATATAACACCAATTAATTCAATGAATATGCCTGCTCTTGACAACTTTTCTGAAATTTTAAAAAAGTCAGCATTTTCATAGTAAAAAGCAATATCATTTAGCTTGTATTTATAAAAAAATAGTGTTTATTTTATATTAAAAAAATAATTTGTTCTAGTGTTTGATGGTTTTGATTTCAGATATCCTTATAACAACTCCTAACAGACTCTGCTTTTTGCTAAAACAGGATCCTCCAGCGATTCAACTTTCCAAGTAAGTATTTATATTATTTTAAAAGTTACAGTTCAACAACGTTACTGAAAACGATAAACGGAATCACTAATTATAATTAAGAATCATCATCAGCTTTTTCCTCAAGTGTTTTTAACATATACACCTGGGAGTTGCATTTTTTTTTTGTTTCCGAACGGTAGTATTTAAGAGGTGATTTTAGCATATTTCCGATGCAGTTCCCCAATGCCTATCCATCAGAAGGGTCATTTACATATTTATGTCCACATTTTATTTGTATAAATATTAGAAAGCTATTAAATAGCGAAGTTCGAAGATGAATTAAATTGAAAATTGAGGTCACACGCTGACGCAGCATTCACTTAACATATACATACTGTAAATCGTAAATAAAGTAAGGATTCGTTTTTAAGCTTTTATACTGTTACATTAATTTTTAATTTTGTAAATAAAAATATTGAAAGGAATTTTATTTATAATTCTAGTGATACCATATATATATATATATATATATATATATATATATATATATATATATATATATATATATATATATATATATATATATGTATGTATATATATATATATATATATATATATTTATGTATGTATATATATATATATATATATATATATATATATATATATATATATATATATATATATATATATATATATATATATATATATATATATATATATATATATATATATATATATATATATATATATATATATATATATATATATATATATATATATATGACGCACTTCATGCTTGGCCCAAGTTAAATGTCTTATATCCTACAATTTTAATTTTGAAGATTATTTTTTTCGTAGATAGATAATACCGTCTTCCAGCAAAAATCAAACAAATGAAAATGTTCTCAATTGTGATTCTTGAATAATAATGAAATAATGAAAAAGTTCGAACCATGCTTTTTTGCACTCTATATGAAAGACCCTTTTTGTGAGCATTTTATTTTTTTGCCAAGCTACATGAATCTTAATGGAAAACTTAAACATTGCTTTTTTTCCTGTGTTTTGACTCATCCTGTGTATTATTCAAACATTTGTATAGAAAATTCTTACACTCTAGATGAAAGACCCTTCTAAGACAAATTTGTTATTCTGTTCATTAATTTGTCTTGAAAATGTCTGAATTACAGCTTTTTTATTATAACCTTGCGTTTTGCCAAGGTATCTACTTGATTTTTCAAAAGTGATATTCTAATAAAATAAAAATAATATGAATTTTATAAAACTCTTTTATTAACGCAAAATAACAATAACTGGATAAAAAAGAACTTGAAGAATGTGCTTAGTACCAAGTATTGTATCCTGTAGCAACTCTGCGAACTTCTAATCTGCGTGGCATACTTGAAGTTAGGTTTCTTATTCTTTCCATTGGTATACGGTCCCATTCTTCTGATAACGCATCTGCCAATTCTGCTAGGCTCTCAAGAAATTCATGGAAATTCCACCCCACACCATAACTGAACCACCATTACAATTATTGCATTCTATTGTCAAAGATTGATTGAATCTTTCGCCAGTTCTTCTCCATACTCTTTTTCTCCCGTCCACCATATTAAGGCAAAATCTTGATTTATCAGTGAACAGGACATTTGACCATTCACGATTAGCCCATTTTTCATAATTTTGTACGAAGTATCTCCGAGCAGCACAATGTTGAGGTAGCAATTTAGGACCTTTTGCAGGCCTCCTAGCCCTTAAGTTCATTTCGGCTAGACGTCCACAAACTGGCTGCTTACTCGCTATAACATCTCGAATTTGGCGAAGATCTTCTTGAACTTTCACAGCCGTATTCGATCGATTCCGTAAAATCCGCAGTCTCAAAAAGCGATCATCTCTCGAGGTTTTTCGAGGGCGACTAGAACCCACCTTCCGAACAATGCTTCCTGTTGTTCATATCAGGATCCTCTACGAGCTGGTGCTTCAAAGACCCCCACAGCACGAACGGCGCGGCGTTTTCTACGCCCATCATTCACTGAAGCAACTAATCTTGCCGTTTGTTCGGGTGTAATTTGGGGCATTTTATTATTAAAACCTTTTTTTCGTTTAAAAAATGACAATCATGGAGTTAGTGAAATACATAACTGACAAATATGGCGGACTATAACAAATTAATTGCCATGGCGACGGCAACTGCTTTTTTAAAGTCGATTATGATCCGACATAGTCCAAAGATTTTTAATACATAATGTCCAGTTCCATTAAAAAAGGGTTTTAAGTTCAGTTTTTGTGGCAGATTACGGAATCGATCAAATATTACTGTAAAAGTTCAAGAAGATCTTCGCCAAGTTCGAGGTGCTATAGTTAGTGAGCAGACGGTTTGTGTACGCCTAGCAGAATTGAATTTAATTTGTGGAATAAATTAAGAGAGTGCGTTTTCGCGAATGGTCTCTGGGGAGACTAGCAGAATTGGCAGATACCATATCAAAAGAATGGTATACCGATGGAAAGACTAATAAATTTAATTTCGAGTATGCTACAAGATTTTTATCTTTTTTAATTCTTAAAGTTGCTAAAGAGAAGCCAATATTCGGTACTAAGTACATTTTTCAAATTCTTGTCCAGTTGTTATTTTAAGTTAAAAAAACATTGTCTAAGTTTTTCTATTAACAACTATGCAGCTTGGTAAGGTTTTAGCAAAAAAGCTGTAATTGGGTCAATTTTAGTGATAAGTCGGTGAATAAAAAAAAAACAAAATGCTCACAAAAAAAAGGTAGGTATGTATGCACCTTGGAGAAGCGATTTGCTTGGTGGAAAGTTGATGTGGTTGATATTAGACTGATCGGATCTAGAATATTTTGATTATATTTTTTATTGTCTATAAAAACTGTGTACTTTATCTGATCCTTGGAACCTGTGAAAATAAATATTATTATTTTTAATTGATATACAGAGGCAAGTTGAATTTCTGTTTAAAATTTATACCGGGTTGAGAAGATTAGATTCTGAATTTGTATTACTTTCCGTTAATTAATTAAGTTGGAATATATTTGGCTTAAACTACTAATATCCTTTTTATCATTAACTGCTTGACTCTCCCTTTTTATTTCGATCATTTCCTCGACTATTAATTTATAATTTCTATCTTGTGCTAAAATCTCGGTTGCGTTAAAGTTGAACTCATGTTTTGTTCTATGTTCATGTTTAGGAAGAGCAGTAGATGCATTTTCAGTACATTTGTGGCCTTTAATACGGTTTTCTAAGTATTTTGTTGTCATAATTGAATTGAATAAACTACATTTGATTTCTTTTATAGTTTTTTAATTTTATTACATAGCCGTCAAACAATTATCAACAAATCTTTTGAAAAATTTTTTATTAAAATTCATTTCTCCAAAAAATAATATAAATTCAAAATCTAATCTTCCCAACCCTGTATAAATATCCTAGATCCAATCAGTCTAATACTTTCACCACATTAACTTTCCACCAAACAAATCGCTTCTCCAAGGTGCGTACCTTAAGGTATAAATATAATAGGTATATGTGTTTTAAATTTGTGTCTATGCATGTTTTTGTCGAATCTAGACATTTTAATTATGAAACGTAGCTCAATAATATTCTAAGACATTAAATTATCACCAAAGATGTTTTAAAAAAATATATAGAAAAATATATTTTAAATTTATTATACATTGTTAGTGATTTTAAGGCATTTAACGTTTTAATGCTTATAATGATGTTTACGTGTATGTATATATTTTTATTGTGTTTTTAATGGGAAAAAATACATAACTTATATCAACTTTATATACAGGGTGGTGCAAACTGGAGGTTTACTATTTGGATGTCAGGACGGTGATAAATAGAGAAAAGTTTAAATTAAAAAAAAAAATAAAAATACTTTATTTTTACTAACTTTATTTTAGGTGTTACAGCAAAACAAATTTAACACTTTTTTTGTAACTTTTATCCTCAAAAGATGTCAGTTTTAAGTTTTTATTTCGTTATTTTTGTTTTGGACCCCAATAATCAACCACATAAATTTAAATATGTACTTGTTACATACAAAGCTTTTTATATAAGGAAAATCATGTTTAAAATGTTAAAGTCAGTCATCTACATCAAAACATTAATTAAAAAAATCCAGGTTGGTATTTAAATTGAAAAATTGCTGCTATACAATAATGTACGGCTTCAATACAAAAAGTATATATCGCACATTTTTGGACCTCCTGTGAAGTTAATTTTTTTTTTGTGTTGAGTCATGTAAATTAATTCATATATCCATATCTAATGGATTAATTTAATTTAATGTATGCAATTAATCTCGTAAGAATAAGAAAAAATATATAAAACTATCTGCGAGATACAGGGTGTTAAAATATTAATGTGTTTTCGTTTTTTTTTAAATATATATTAGCATTCTTTTTTCTTATTTTTATAAGATAGATTACCTTTGTTTAACATATCAGGAAAAATAACAAATAAAAAATATTGGAAATTTCGCTGAATCCGGTTTTTCATAAGATTTCTTTCTTTATTTTTTTTTATTGTGGCTTAGTAGAAAGTCTTAAGAGAGTAATTTTGCAAATGGAATTGCAATGGACATTTTCGGTTGAGAAAAATTATACTCCTGGACCAACTGGCCCAGTCCGACCTTCGCCATTCCATAAAGAGTCTCTTAAAAATGAGAAATTATGATTTATGTGGATGACGTAATCACTTGTGTACCAGCCGATCAAACTAATACCTTGCTAGGTATTTTTATTAGTTTCGACCCAAGATTGCAATTTATAATAGAAAAGGAAAAGACAATTCAATTACCTTTTTGGACGTATTGCTAATAAGGACACAAACTAATACAAAAATTACTGATTGATACCACAAGCCAACTTTTTCCGTAAGATTCCTCAACTACAATTCGAATGACGCGTCTTAACAGAAAGTTAATATTATAAATAATTTAAAAAATAGACCCCCCAATCTATCCCACCCAAACTTTCACAAAAAAATTAAATAAAAAGTACCTACTAAAAAATGATTACTTTCATAAGCTTATTAATCAAAATTTTGTATGTGCCATTAATTACCAAATCGCAAAATGAATAAAACACATGGGTTAAAATACCATATATTAAAAACTTTTCGAAGAAGATTAAAAGAGAACTAATGAGTGATAAAATTGCGATAACATTGGAAAACGAAAATTCACTAAAACAATTTTTTCACGAACAAAAACTACAACACCAAAATAATTAGAAAGTAACATTATTTATAAAATTACATGTATGAACTATAATGGCGTTTGGTGTAAAAAGAATAATTTGTATTCTCTATCCAAAATTCCCATAGAGAAAATATCTATAAAACTTAATTTTAAAAATTTTACCATAATGCGAAAAGAGAAAAAAAATCTCTTCATAATAACTAAATACATAAATTAAGAACATCAGAATACAACATTCTAATAATTATTATTATACTCAGTTTAAAGATATTAAATAATTTACTAGGAACAAAATACTTTTACTTAATTGTTTTTATTTTTCTATGAGATGTGCTAAGTTGAATATATTTTCTCTAATTAAAACAACAAAACAAAAAATAAACATCTCTAAAACGTAATTTCATTAGCACCTTTCACTTCAAAATGTCTAGTATAAAAGGGAACAGCAGTGCATATTGCATTTGACCATGCCTAATATTGTCATCCGAGATGGCACTAACTAAATACATTTAACTTCATGTTTATTCGAGACACACAGCTGTGCTTAATGCTTTCTATAAACGGAAAATGGACTTGGAATCCCATAAGGAACACAAAAATAGGGCTATTGTAATGTTACTGTTGCAAATCGTTTTAAACGAACATTTAGACAAAACACTATGTTATTTAAGAAGTTTCCTGTTTGCAACAGACAAGTTGGCAGGGTTTTACTGAGTGGAAGTTGTATACAACATAATTGATCTACTTTACTGTAATTTGCCGTCCGAAGTTTTTACATATAAAATTTTAAGTGGTGCTTTAAAATCCATACCAGTTGCCTAAAACGAATTTTTAAAATAAGGATTCGAAGAGTCCTTAAATCCGCAACATCAAAGACAGATTATGTTACGTCCGCATTCGAGTTGCATTAGATCATACTTTTAAAGAGAATATTTGATTTTGGGTTTTTGAATGAAATGTAATGTATATACAAGGAAATTTATAGAGTTTCGGGCTATTTTAGTGTAAGCGACAAAAAGAAAAATATTTGGGAAGAGATTATGTTTTTCTGCAAATTATTACTGAGGTAAATTCATTCTTATTTTATATTTTTTAGGCTGTTATAAAGAGTTATTATACATAACAAATTTACTACATTGCTAGTTTTAGAAAAAAAAAAACGCAAAAAAATTGCTTTCCAAAAAATTTTTTTTTATGCTCACGATAAAGTGGCCGGAGGGGCGCTCTATACTGACTCTTTTACCTTTTTTAACTTACTAAAACCCAATCTCTATAATCTGGTACAGCTATTTTTTTAAAGATAAAACATACAGTAGTTTGCGTACAGTTTTAGATACACAGTATCAACAAATTTTTTTAAGCAAAAAAATGGCCATTGACCTTTAAAGAGTTAAAGTGAAGTATTTTTGTCGTTATATATCTAAAACTATCGTACACAGATCAGCATCACATGTTCTTAAACTGTTTTTCGTTTAATGTATATTTATTAATTTGTATGAAGCAAAAAAAAAATCAAATAATTCCATTAAAAGTACCTACATAAACTTGTGTAAGTGCGTACAATACAATAATTTGAAAAACCTGAGCATTAAAAAATTAGCTTGGGTTTAAATTGAGGATCCCTGAAGATGCCAATCAAAGATGCAATTTCAGGCGAAACGACAGAAAGTAATTCCAATTTGACACGTCTGAAGCCAGAAACCAGGATTTCTTAATTGACTCAAGCCGTGAAACCTTTCTTGTTTCGTAACAAGTATATGCCGAACACCGAGCACAGAAAACAATAAGGGCGCATGCATGTAACCTAACATGTAAAATAAAATTGACGTAAACAATGTGACACCAACATGGCGTCCTAGTGAGTGTTTGCCAGGTCCGTATTAGGTCAAATTTAAGTAATATAAATCAAATAAAATCAGTTTTAGTGCTGGTGCCTATAAAGATTATTTTTTTTTAGGTGACAGATTTTTTTTTAATTGAAGAAGCTTGATTGATCCTACGAAATTTCTATATGATAATTTTATATAAGGAAATATATGTAGATTTATTCGTATATGTAGTTTATTTTCCTATAAAATATTTATGTAAACTAGTTTAGTGTGAAAATTAGTTAATTATATACGTAATATGCACACATAATATGTATACAGCGTGTGTACAATTTTAGTTAACTTTTGTATTATTAATTTTATGAGGAAATAATTATTTTATATATAGGGATCGAAATAAATACAAACATGGACGTTTCCGAAACATAAAAACTGAAATTCCAATTTGAGAGATTGCCAAGTTAAAGTTCCTGCAAAAACAAGTCAAAAAGCTTTTGAAGTTTTTTGATAATTGGAATAGTTTTTGGGAAAATTAATGGAGAATATGTAAAAAATGAGTAATTTTTGCATATTCAACATTCATTTTCGTAAAAACTATTCCAATTATTTATAAAACTATTATCAAAAAAATTCTAAAAGCTTTTTAACTTGCATTTGCTGGCTCTTCAATTTGGCTGTCTCAAAAGTCGGAATCTCATTTTTGTTTGCTTTGAAAAGTTACATTTTTGTATTTATTTCGTACCCCGTCTATAAAAATTTTTTCAGCGCAATATATTTTTTTTACAAGCAAAACTTTTTAGGAAGAAGGATTTTTTTTGACAAGCAAAACTTTTTAGGAAGAGGGATTTTTTTGCTAAAATCGCCAATTGAAGTTTTTTATATGTTAACTAAAATTGTACACATGCTGTATATTGAGAATTGTAAAACGACGGGATGTAAGATAAGACGTTATGTTTCAGTTGTAGTTTAAAGTAGATCTTGTAGGGAGAATAAATTGAAACGAACAGACACCCTAAGTGTACATTTTTTATAGACCACAAACATAAATAGCTAGTTTATTACTATCTACAGATAATTTCATGAATTTAAAATACATTCATTTTTAAAATACATGTAGGAAATAGGTCAAACAACTTAAATATGAAATGTTTATATTTGCGCCATTTTTCTCTTAATTAGGCCATCATCAGAGCACTAAAAATAGTATGGATTACAGTATTAGTATAAACTTGCAAATTACATTTTTCTTAATAAGACATATCAAATATTTTTTCTTTTAAGGAGCATATTATTCATTTATTTAGCCAATATACAAAGAATTTCTATAAGGACAGACAAAGTATATAGGTACAGAAAGAGATAGATTAGCGCTCTGTGCTGAGGATTGGTCTACTTAAAAATATACAATACAATTAAAGCATAATATGCTAAACTCTAATCAACACTAGACATTATCAAACCATATATGAACAAACATTAAATAATATATAAAAATACAAGTTTTATCAAAGGAATCATGCTTGCAGACTGCATGCATAAAAATCAAGTTTTTTATAGTTACTACAAATTATAATAACGAAACTAACCATCAGGTAAATGATTATACAGAATTTTAGAAATCAAAATATGCCTACCATATAAAATAGAAGATATCGAGCTTTGTCGTATACTATTGGAGTACCTGATATTCATAAAAAATACCGCTGTTAATTGCCCCCGATTAAAAATTAGTTTATTATACATTTTACAACAAAAACATTTGGCAATACATTTTCTTTCAGGCGGATTAGCCCTGAGGCCGGGGCCTTGTCAAAGCTGTCTTCTGAGAAATGATGGGAACAGTCAATGGCCTTTTTTGAAACACGATGCTCCACTAATTGCCATCATCGAAGCAGCTCCTCTCCTTGCTGTATCTTTTCGCATTCTGCAATGGAAGGCAGTATTTAGAATAATTTTCTATAGCCATACAGCCAGGTTAATGGTTTTAGGAACCTACTACCAAAATTTTAATTGATACATCCTTAGTTCATTCTTAGACCCTCAGTTTGGTTCTAGTGCCCACAAAAAAATTGTAGAAAAATTATCTTGTTGACTCATCGTGAAGTTTTTTATGGGGGGGGATTACTAGAGAGATCAGTATTAAACAACTATAAGTTATACAAATTTCTCTAATTTTCTTATATTTTTAAAAACAAATACTGAAAAACATGTATTTTCTGAGATTGGATGAGTGATGTAAGTACATTGTTTATTCTGTGGGTTGTACACAAAATAAATAAATTTTAATTTAATTAAACTAAAAAACACGCTTTAATAGTAGACCGAACTAAAATGTTAAACATACTTTTTAATAAAAGAATAAAATGATTAATGAGAAAATTACTGTCATTGAAAAAAAAAGAAGCGTGGAGTGCTCGATATTAATGGTTATAAATTTTTCATTGGTACTATCCCAAAAGTACAATGACATTCATTTTCTCATTAGCAATTTTATTCTTTTATTAATTAATTAATTTTACTTTATAGTTAGGTTTTCTATTAAAGCGTGTCTTTTAGTTTTTTAAACCATTATTTATTTTTTTATTGTTAGTGTTAAATTTCCTAAGCAAATTTTGGTTGAACTTCGGACGTCCTCAACAATTTTTTTCGTAATTCATATTATTTATTGCAATATTTTGGTTCAAAATATTTTAAAATTTTTTTCGAATTTTGGTTTTCGAGATATTAATTTATGAGTGCAAGTTATTACAATTTAATTTGACGTCTTAGAGTCGATGAAAATCGCGTTATAAGATACCGCTACATATGTACATACATACATAAAATGAATTAATCGTTGATCTTAATGATCCTGATCAGGATATTGGAACAAACATCGAATTATTGCAATGTGATCGGTTCTTGATAAACTAACGTCCATTTAAATATGTGTAAGAAACTCAGGAATGGTCAGTTCTCCCCAGTTTTTATTTTTGTTACAATATCTTATTTCTTCTTGTGACTGCCGTTATAAGAAACTCTGTAATGAAATTTTTTTTTAAATAAAATGTGGGTACGTACTCAACATTTTTTTTTACTATTCATTACCACTACTGCAGGAACTGACGCCGACGTCAAGGTATAAAAGTTGGATTTTAGATTAACTTTAGAAGGACTAGTTTTTAATATAGAAAACTGAGCTGACTACATAAAGTTAAAAATCATGGTTGGTGGGCGTTTAGGCTATATTTCTTTCAGATGAGAGACAACCAGTTATTCACATTAAATTAACGATATTAAAAAACAACAGTTATTTTGGTTTATATTTTATGAAACAAAAATGAAACTAAAATTGTTCTAAATAGGTACCTGTGAAAGGATATTCCTGGTGTATTCTCCTTATTTCCCTGGTTATTTCTACACCCTGGCACAACGCACTTCCGCATTCATTATAAGTATACAATATATTAAATAGTAAAAAGTCCAAAATAACACTACAGTTTTATAAAATACTCAAAAATCGAAAGAAAAACACTCGTCAACACACTCCAAGCTTGGTGATACCAATATGGCCGACAGTGACAGACATTAACAGATGAACGGCTATCGCGGGAAGGATGCATGCGCTCTTATTGTTTTCTGTGCTCGGTGATGCCGAACCCCTTTAATGCATTTACCACAGCAAACGTTGCTAATTCATATGAGTGATAATTTTGTTTTTCCGAGGTAGTTGCATGACAGAAATATTGTATTGGCTTTAAGTTATCATCTTGTGTCTAAATTAACATAGCTCCCAAACCCATTTTCCTTGCGTGTCGTGGCAATCTCTGCGTCTCTGTTATAAGCGTAGGATTTTTTATCAATTTTATATTCAAGGTCTCGAAATTTTCTTGATGAATGCGCTTCCAACTGAAGCTGCAACATTTTTGTGGTAGCATTGTTATCGGCCGGCCGATGGAGGACAAACTATTGATGAATTTTCTAATTTAGCTAGTCAAACACAAAAATCTTCGTCCTCATGTATATATATTCCGATTTTGGAAAGTCCGAAACTGCATAATTTTATATTTGCCAGCTCGAGCTTAAGTTATTCACTATATGGTTGGAGAAAATAACACTTCACCCTCACAGTCAATCTTGCTAATCCAAAGAGTTCCATTATGTATTTACATCTTTCTATGCCTTCGTAGATACCTGTGAAATGAGCACATCCTCATAAGTTATTTTATAATGATGTAGTCTTAATAGAAAGAGAAGGTGCGTTTAGTCGTAACAATTGCCGTTTTTGGTACAGATTCGTTGTTTGTTGGAATTTGGTAGTAGCCTCAAGTCAAATCTAAGCTCGTAAATAATTTACTGCTTTTTAGGGAATCTAGAAATTGCTATTATTATTATGAAAGGAAAACCAACTGACTAAATAAAAACAACCATATTTCAGCCAAGTGTTTAAGGTATATATATTTGTAAAAGTCTTCTTAGGTACCTGGTTCTATGGTATATACAGAAACGCTATAGTGGTTTCCTAACAGTTTTACTCAATTAATTTCTAAATTCTCTTGAGCGATTTTATATATATATATATATATATATATATATATATATATATATATATATATATATATTACTATAATAATGAAAAATAATTTGAAAACTAAATGGTTTACAAAAGAAACTGGTCTGGAGGATATCAATTCAATTCTCGCCATCCATACAAACCAAAAAGATGTGTTATGATTGGTCTAGTTGACCGTGCCATATCTTTAACGTCACCAGAATACCCACCTGAAGCCCTCAATAAAATAAAAGAGATTTTGATTGTTAATCAAATTCCTGAAAAACCGTAAAAAAAATTAACAAAGGACTTATATCTATTATAACAATCACAACAAAAATGTAAGACAAGATAATACGCAAAAAAATACATTGCAATCCAATCCCAATTATCTGAAAAATTAAGACGTATCTTAGGAAAATGTATATATAATTGTGTATCATAAAGCCCAGAACCTGATAGGCCCCCGATTTACAAAATTAAAAACTAAAATTCCTAAAAACAAAAAATCCAATCTCGTATATGAAATTCCTTGTTTAAACTGCCCTATGAAATATATTGGTATGACAATCCAACGTTTAGAAACTGGAATCAAAGGGCATAAGTATACAAAGAATGTATCCACTGAAACATATACATGAAATAAGCACAAAACACGATTTTTCTGAAACCAAAATCATTGATTCAAGATAACCTGTACCAGAAATTAATTATCAAATAAATTATCATATAAAAAAACAAAAAATGCAGTAAGTGATAAACAAGACATAACTAAATTTAAGTCAAATATACCACAATTTGATATAAAAAAAACAGAGTATATATCGCTACTTATTAATCAAATATAAATAAATATACAACATGCATTTTTCAAGGTATTTAACCTTATTTTATTAATCTAATATTTTTTTGTAAATATAATATATATATATATATATATATATATATATATATATATATATATATATATATATATATAAACATGGAATAATATCTATATTAACACATTTTATTTTCGCCTCTTTCTGAGTAACATTTATTTCTACGCCGAAGTTTATTGAAAGTTTCGTACATTCTTTTTAAATTTAATAAATGAGGATCATTGAAAGTTCTCTTGGAATATATATCCGAAGAATTTAAACGTTAAAAACAAACTTTTTAAAATTGTAAGGAATTAGTTTACTAAAGTTTTTTAAAAGCATCGCAATATAACTGTACAATTTGTTAAGTAATAATCCCTGAAAGCTCTTCTTCCGGAATACAAATTTGAATAATACATTCGAACGGCTTGTTTGAAAAACGTATATTACTATGAAGCCAGTTCGGATAATGGTTTATCGAACTTGCACAACAAGTTATTCATTGCCTAAAATTGTTAAAAATGTAATTACAAATGACTCATATGCTTCTTAATTGTGCAATAACAAGATTTACTTCTAATGGGTGAATGTTTTGATTAAAACTAATATTCACGTTTGATTTTTTGAAAGCACATAAATTGTTGTAGTTCGAAGATAGCTAGATAATTTTAGAATTAAAACAAAAACAAGGTAAGGCGACGTGGGGCGTAGTCAACATTAGGCTGTAAGGCGCGTCCAAGTTTGGGCTTGTCGCGGAAAGGAGGCTTTAAAATCAGTTTTAAAAAAAATCAAAATTTTCTTCCCTCGTTACGAATTTTTACTTCTATTAGAAATAGTGAAGTGTGATCCAATTTAGTTTAGTACATAGTTATTTAGTAATACATACCTATATCCTATATACTGTTTTCAAACATTTTTATTGAGCGCCATTTTGGATTTTTACCAAAGTGTTAGCAGGTTATCTACATGTTACCCTTAATTAAAGAATTAAAAAAACTTGTTTCTCGGCATCTAGGGACCTTGAAATGTAAAGGTCTGAAAAAATGTCGGAGGATGATTTTTTCACTATTACAATACTACTCTTTTACGAGGGAAGTAAAAACAGTATTGTTGATTGTTAAAAAATTGGATGTGTGAGAAAATTATTGAAAATCTAATGTAATAACGCCTATATTTCATTACTCATCTACAGTCTTTCCTGTAAAAATTTTGACAGTCAGCTGCAGCCCTGAGGCGAAACCGGACCTAACATCTTAATGTAGAATTATCTCCTGGAATTATTACCATACGCCTTATAGAAATGACATAACTGCGCTCATCCTAAATTTGAAATTAAAACGTTGATTCCTAAAATTAATCATTGAGAACATTTTGAAAGTTCTTGAAATTCATAATATATAATTTTCAATAAAAGTAAAAAAAAAACAGCGCTCTATTAGAGAAAACCAACTAAAAGGGGACAGGGAACAGTTCCAGATGATGAATAGCTTTTATCAAATATATCCTAAAACATATTTGGGTGATACATCGTTGTATTAGCGAAGGAAAGTCAATTTAAAAATTGATTAAAAAATTAAGGCCCATATTCAAAAAACTGAATATGAAAAAAAAAATACCTAAATATCAATTATCGCATAAAAATCTGACGACGTCGTGATGTAAAACATATAAAAATCTTTAACTCCTGTAAGAGACACGTCTCTTATCTCATCTGTCTACTTGATCACTCTTTATTGTACCACAGGCTACAGGTAATATGAGTGCCTATGGTTATCGACCCCACCAAGAAACCAGAGGTCAAGCATGTTGTTACAAAAAAATTAAATGAAGGTCTGACAATGCGAAAACTTAGGTTGTTGAATGAAAGGCTTATTCTTTGTAGAGATGTCTCTCAGTTATACAGTGACTTGGAATCTGTCTTCAACGATTCTTACCATGTAATGGTAAAACCAATCAAAGGTAGGGAATGGATTAATGAAGAAATACTAACGTTAATTAAGAGAAGGGATCTTTATTACAAAAAAACATAAAAGATATGTTAATAATGAATTTTATAGTAATAAACACAAACAATACAGCAAAAAAGTGGTAAAGTATATTAAAAAAGCTCAAAAATCGTATTACAGCAATAGATTTGGTCAAGTAATAGGAAGCGAAAAAAAAAATGGAAGCTAGCTAACGAGATTATGTACAATAAAGGGAATAATGATAACTTCGTTCATTCTTTGAATGTGGATGGAGCAGAGCTGACACAGTCAAGACACATAGCTCAGGCTTTCAATGTCTATTTTACCAACGTGAGCACTGAGCTGTCTCGGAAAATACCAATATTCCATTGAGTGATCCTTCGGGGACACAGCAGGAGTCTTTCTTTTTTTGCCCAAGAAGTGGAGCAAGTCATCGGTGATATGGAAACTCACAAAGCAAATAGTTTAGATGGCATCAGTGTCAGCAATGTGAAGTGTATGAAGGTGTCCCAATCATAAGTAAATTAATCAATCTTCCGTTTCAAAGTGGACATGTACCAAATAAAATAAAAGTGGCTAAAGTGCGTCCTTTGTTTAAAGGAGGAGACAGTCAGTCAGTCTCTAACTATCGACCAGTGTCAGTTCTCCCTATTCTAAATTATTGAGCATTGTGTGAATGTTAGGCTACAGTCATACCTTAAACAAATCATCTTTCTTGGAGTTGGCCAGTATGGCTTTTGTAGGTTCAGTGACACAGAGATAGCTGTTATTGATCTCATTTCAGAATTACTAGTAAAAATTGATCAGGGCTGCATATGCTCTCTTGTGTCGCTGGACCTGCGAAAGGCATTCGATATGGTTGACCCATCAATATTGTTGCAGAAGCTTGGGAATATGGGCATAAGGGGCACCCCACATGTGTGGTTTGTTAAGTACCCTAAAAACAGGAAACAGTCTGTTTCAGTGAACAACGCGCTAAGTCAACAAGAACTGATTCATTGTGGTGTGCCTCAAGAGGCTCAATTCTAAGACCAACCCTGTTTCTAATTTATATAAATTCAATATTTAGTTTAAAATTATATGGTAAAATTAAATTGTACGCAGATGACACAATTCTCATGTATAGTGGCAATAATAAAAATGACATTAAAATACTGATAAAATGTGATTTAGAAATATTGGCAACCTGATTGTCTTCCCACAAACTAAATTTAAATATAGACAATTCGTCGTACATGTTTGTTGGTAGAGGTGTCTCCAATAACGATCAATGTATTAAGTTCGGAGATTCTGATCTTCAATATAAAAATGTAATAAAGTACCTTGGGTTATTAATTGATGAGGGGCTCTCTTGGGACAAACATGTGCGACATATCAGATCAAAAGTAGCATCATTTGTTGATTTGTTATATCGCCTTGGTTACCTGTTAAGTCTGAGAATTCGTAAACACCTGTATTTTTCCCATATATATAGTCATTTAAACGACTTGGTATCAGTGCAGGCTACATCTAATGGTGTGGTGTTGAACCCATTAAGGGTTTTACAGAAAAAGGCAGTTAAAAGTGTTTTTAAACTTCCCTTACGCTACTCCATCCATTTGCTGTATAAGCATAATAGACTAATGGATATTTCAGGGATATATAAATTTAAAATAATTCTTTATATATAATATATAATTCATGGAAACAAGAGATCTGTTATTGAGTTTCAAAAAAATGAGCAGAGACACACACTATACTAGGCAGTATGATCATTTGCATCTTCCAAGATTTTGCACAAATACAGGTTTGAAATCAATTTATCACAATGGTCTAAAACTGTTTAATAATCTCCCAAGTACATTTAGAAATATAAATAGTATATCCCTATTTAAAACTACATTAAAAAGATATATCTTAGACTTAAGTTAATATGTATTAGATAAAAATATGATGTAAGCAAACAAAATTGTTCATTCCTGGAACTAGTTAAAGCTAATAGTGTATTATTTTTTTGTAGCTTTGATTCCTAGCATAAGACATTTTTTTTGTATCTTTTTGGGATTAATAAAGCCTTTCAAAAGTAAAAATATATATATATATATATATATATATATATATATATATATATATATACACGTGGTGGAACTGCGAATAAATTTTATTTTATAACTTGGAAACCACAGAAAATAAAAAAAAATAGTCAAATTGATTTTTTCGGCTTCGGTCTTTTGGTATTACCGATTTAATTGTTGTGTTTATCTGAAATTTTGACGCCATACACTTTTCTTTAATGCAATTTCCCATATATGTATTATGTATATTTTTAGACCAGTTGTAAACTCAAAGCACATTTTTACCTATTACGAGAGCCCTATATTAGCTAAACGGTTAGACTTAGGACAAAATGAATTGCAGTTTCTCATCCCAAACTTTTTAAATCGTATTAGATGATATAATCTTCCGGTTTGGGCGGAAATTTCAAAATTCGACACTACCGATCAGTGTCGAATTTTGACCAGATATCCTATAATAGATTTTAAAACGTTAAGAAACTGCAGGTCATTTTCTTCTCTTACTCTAAGCGTTTGTCTAATAGCCGACTGTCTTATGACCCAAAGTGACAACCTTGAGACATTATTTCGTTTCTGAATTTATATGTTGGATGAAAAGTTAAATAAAGTGTGTTTAGAATATGCAACTAATCTAAAAAACAATATACAAAGGGGGGGGGGGGGTGGTAACGGGGTGTTGGATTTAAAAAATGTTATATGTGCAAGAATTGTGATGCCTTGCCATCACAATTCTTACACATATGACATCGACTCGGTATTACTAAATGTTCCGGAGCCGATTAAATTAATTTAATTTCATTTATCTCCGGCCACAAATTTCTAATTTGACAAAAAATGAAAAGTGTTGGTACTTTATGAAACGGAAATTGGCGTGGGAAAATAAAAAATTGAAAGATAGTAAAGCGAAATTAATTTTGTTCAAAATTAAGTAAGTCGTTTGACAGGTACAGGGATTCAAAGGTTCAAGCGTCATTTCCTCGAAATTAATTAAATTTTAATATAGGAAATATAACAAAAGGTATTAAGAACGTTCAGAAAATACAAAAATGTAATAACATACACGGCATTCCATTTAGAAAACGGATGTTGCCGCCGGTTTACGGTGAAATTCTGTAGTTTAGTTAATTCAGATGTATAGATATTACCGTTGTGAGAAATCAGCATTTGCTGTCTTATATTGACAACAATTACCATTACCCACATACTACTTTAAAATGGCAGTCATGTTAATATCATATCTATGCATATAATTGTGGTATAAAAAAATAGTACACCTAAATTATCCAAAGTCTTGAGAGCCGTGTTATTAAGTATAACAATTTTTGATAACCATTTAATTACTAACTAGCTGTCCAGCAGACCTTGTTCTGTCTTTTCCGTTAGATGGCGCGATGAGTTTAAAGTGCAATTATAAGAATATGGGACGCATTTTCACCACATCGTCCAGAAATGTTATTGAAGAAAAAGATTTTGGTTTTTTAGAAAAAATACCCAATAAAACAATACGAAAAATAGTGTTGAGTGATCTTGGTAAATAGACGATCATTCAAAAAAAAATGTAAATTAGAACAGTACAACTCTCTCACGAATTTGCTGAAAAATCTGGCTTAGGGTTTTAAGTATATAGATTGCCCGTTGCAAATATCAAAATTAACTACAAATTTAGAACACATCGTAGGCTTTCGTTTTAGGCGAATTTTTTTAAAAATTAAAAAAATATTTTAGCCTTTCACTAAACAATTTGAACCTTTTCGTTCAGAGATGTTTTTGCACAGTGAATATTTTCTAGCATCATACGTTTTTTTATGTTCCAACCCAATACACCGTGGCACCGATATAGCACATGGAATACAGGAGGTATTTGCCAAATAACGAATCATCGGCATTGGGCGAGCGATTTGGCGAAATGAACGCCGAGTGACGGGCACACTTGTACACATAGGTGGTTCGCCAGCACTCGGTATAGAGAATGAGGACCTCCAAACTGTACCGGTTAATTAAATTTACAAATTGGCCTTTGGCTATAAGCGGTTACGATAAAAAAACAGAGTTTAATAATATTAGTTTTTTTTTTCAAATAAAAAATACATTTTAAGCGCCTTATATGCATTGTAAATAATTCTTAAATAAAATGTATTTATTGTATTTCATAACAATATTTTAAAAAATGAATTGTTTATTTTTTAGTATTCAATGGCTAGTGATAGATGAAGCTGATAAGCTATTCGAAGACGGCAGTCGCAGCTTTCGTGATCAGTTAGAGCAGATTCTGAAAGCATGTGATAACAAGGAAAGAAAAATTGCCATGTTTAGCGCAACCCATACTCCCGCACTTGCCAAGTGGTGTGTACATAATATGCGAGGGCTGATTAGGATAACAGTAGGTCAACGGTAAGTGTATAGATTTTAATTACATTCATTTAGACCAAAAGTGGTGGGCCTAAAACATGACTCAATTAAAAAAAAATAATCTGTAAAAGAATATTTTGCGAATATTTATTATTTAATATGTATAAAGCAGCCATAAATGTGTTTTTACTAAAAATTATTAGACATGTTGTACAATTAATTTTTAAAAAAAGAGTTATATTACAAGGGACGTAAAATACTTTATTCCCAACCAACTTACAAGTTTATTAAAGGGAATATAAAAAAATCTACGTATATAAAACAAAACAAGTGAAATATATGGATGATATTGTTCAAGATGAGGCCATAATTGTTGAGACTAATGATCTTGTCAAAGAAAATTATGATAACTGTCTAACATTTTTGGAGTGTAATACTTGATTGTAAATATTGTGATATAATCGTACTTAGCGAATGTTGGAACATTGATAATTCTAATCTCTTCAATGTACCAGGTTCTATAGGTTATTATAACTGTGCTAATTATAATAAAATTATGGTGTATTCATTTATATTAATTCAAAACTTAAGGCTAAAATGATACTAGAAAGATGCAAAATTACAGTTAGTAGAATAACTTTTGTAATTGATAACACTGGCCGACAAGAATTTTCTAAAACAGACCAGCTCATTATTTTCACAATGAAAATACCCTCCCAATAATAAAAAAAATATTCGGAAAGCCCTAATACGTACCATTTTTTAATAGCCCTATGCATCGATAAGCAAATGTATGTGAAGACGAGAATGTCGAGTCAAACGCGCCGAAGTTGCAAAATTTCTCCTGACAAATTTTGTTATATTTGTGGAGAATTTCTGGTGAAATCACAAGTCAAGCCATTTTCCGAAAATGTGAGAAAAGCTTACTTTAAATATTTTTGTGTGTTAATTGGGGATCAAGATAAGCTGTGGGCTCCCCATGTGTGCTGTGTTAGTTGTAGTGTATCATTGGTGCAGTTGGTGAAGGGAAAGAGAAAAAGTATGCCTTTTGCAGTTTCAATGATATGGCGAGAACCCACCAATCATTCTGACGATTGTTATTTTTGCCTCACAAAGACTGAAGGTTATTCCAAAAAGGGAAAGCACAATATAGAATATCCAAATTTGCAATCTGCCATACGACCTGTTCCTCATAATGCAAATTTGCCAGTACCGATTGCCCCTTTAAATTGGCAAGCTATTGATGAGATAATGGAGATAACGCATCATCAGGCAGCTCAGAAGAATAGTGCACCGATCCCACTTTTACCACAGGTCCCAGTTCCGGCGAGCCACATTTGATTGTTCAAAGTGAATTAAATGATTTAGTACGTGATTTGGGGTTATCCAAGCAACAGTCAGAACTTCTGGGTTACCGTCTTAAGGAATGGAAAAAGAAATGCTATGTTTTCTAAATTCTAATTCTAAAATTAGTTCTGTGCGTGTACTTATATAGACAGTTTAATGCAGGAACTTGATATTGACTCGTATAAATATAGCTTAAAAGCTGTGTTATTGCATAATGGAAATTTAAAACCCTCTATACCAGTTGCCCATTCAGTTGCAATGAAAGAAAATTATGAAAATATGCGCACGATTTTGGATAAAATAAACTACAATAGGTATAAATGGCAGATTTGTGGGGATGTTACCGCGATTTTAGTGGGACTTCAGGGGGGATTTACAAAATATTGCTGTTTTCTTTGTTTATGGGACAGTCGTGCAATAAATCAGCATTATATAACAAACATTTGGCCAGAAAGTAGAGAATTTCAACCCGGATCTCAAAATGTTAAATTTATACCTCTTGTTGATCCCAAAAATGTCCTTTTGCCTTCTCTTCACATTAAACTTGGGTTAATGAAAAACTTCGTGAAGGCTTTGAATATAAAGATGGTGATGGATTTAAATACCTAAGACAAGTCTTTCCCCAGTTAAGTGATGCAAATTAAAAGAAGACATTTTTATTGGGCCACAAATCAGAAAATTGCTGGACGATGTCAATTTTACGGAAAAGCTTACTCAGAGCATGGAATTCATTTGTTAATGTAGTAAGAGGATTTTTAGGCAACAATATGGATGAAAATTATGAACAATTAGTTAATGAACTCTTAGATGCCTATAAAGCGCTTGGTGCCAGAATGTCATTAAAAATTCACTTCCTCCATTCCCATCTGTCATTTTTTCCTAAAAATTTGGGAGCTTTTAGTGACGTGCAGGGTGAAAGGTTTCACCAAGATATCAGAACAATGGAAATTCGGTACCAAGGACGATGGGATCCAGCCATGATGGGTGACTACTGTTGGTTTTTGAAGAGAGAAGATAGCACTCCTCATAAACGGAAAAAATAGAGTTTAATTGGTGTTTTAAGTTAATATTTTTCTCGTTTGCTTTTCTCTTACATGTATGGTATGTGTAATATGCGAAAACTGTAAACATAGTCAATAAACAGGGATAGGAATTTTCTGAAATCATTTTTTCTATAGATATTAAGTATCGTAACGTTCGCTATAGTTCTACAACTCTAACAAGAAAACCCTACGTGCTACAACTTTTTATTTGTCATTTTCCTATTTGGATAGGTCCATTCTATTAGATTATGCTATTCTGATTTGTGTTACAACAAAAAAATTTTTTTTTGTCGGCCAGTGTAATTTATGTTAAAGTTAATGCACTTTACAGACCGCCTTCTTGAAATGTAAATTTATTTATAGAGGGCTTAAATGAATATCTGCTAAGTAATATATGCTCTCGCACTGAGATCCTTGTTGGAGATATTAATATAAATCTTAATGATGTTACAAGAGTTGCAACATAATACACAGCTCTTCTTAATCATCATGGTTTTGCTTGATTCATTACTTAATCTACTAGAAAAAATATCAATACACACACACTTGTATTGATCATATATTTTTAAGACGTAAAGTTAAAAATAACATGCTTTCAAGTCAGTCTTACGTAATTCATATGGATATTACTGATCACTATCCTATAATGATAAATATCAATAAAACTACTACACTATCCTATAATGATAAATATCAATAAAACTACTCCAAAAATCCAACCGGGATCCCCTAAAAAATTTACTACTATTGTGGTTGACTATCATAAATTGAACAGCTTATTATAATTAGAGAAATGGGATAGTGTATTTAATACTGATAATGTGTTCTGGCTACTCATAGTTTTATTGACAGGTTTCAGCAGTATCACACACAATCTAGATCAAATAAAACTTTTAATAATAAACAAAAAAAATTATGCAGTGGATCACTTATGGCATAATTAATTTTATTAAACATAGGGATAAATTTAAAAAGCATGTAATTTCCAATTACAATACTGAACTTGAAAATGAATATAAATCTTATAGGAATAATCTTAATAAAATTATTAATAAAACAAAAACTATTATTATAGAAATGAAGTTAATGCAAATATAAAAAATCCCAGAAAAATGTACAAGTTAATAAAAGATGCTGTCAATCAAAAGACAAGTTATGATAAACAAAAAGTTGAAATATTGGATAATAATGGAGATGTCTTCTCAAATGACCAAGAATTAGTAAATTTCTGTAATGACTTTTATTACTATAGGCGAAAAAATGTCACAAAAAATAAGAAATCCTGTTAATCCCTTGAGTATCAATTACAATAATAATAAATCAATGTTCCTTAAACCTGTAAATGATGCAGAGGTTATTAAGCACATTAACTCACTGAAAAACAACGGATCTCCCGGAAACGATAATATTTCTGCAGTAACGATTAAGAATACTCATCAGCATATAGTAAAACCTATTGTGTATATTATAAATCTCATTTTTAAAAAAGGGATAGTACTTGATTACTTTAAAATGTCCATAGTGTCCCCAGTTTATAAATCGGGTAATTGCAAAGAAATAACAAACTGTCGACCTATTAGCTTAATAAACAACTTGAGTAAAATTTTCGAAAAAATACTCAAGGATAGACTATTTTGAAAGTACTGTAAGGTTGGGTATTCCTCAGGGAACTGTGCTTGGTCCTCTATTGTTTATCATTTTTAATAATCCATTACTTAGGGAAACCGAAATTTGAATTTGATATTTGCTGGTGACACTTGGATTGTAAATAAAAATAAAGCGGAATGCGGTATTAAAATAGTTAAAAAGTTAAACCTTTAAAAAAAACAAACTATATTGCCTTTACCATTTAACGGCTAAAAGCGGACATACAACTTCTTAAAAATGAATGACTCTGATGATCAGATTATAGTTGAAGTAAGACAGACAAAATATTTAGGTATTATTATTAATTAATATTTGAAGTGGGATAAACAAATAGGAAAGGGTGTGCGGGGGATTGGGGGTTCGATATATACATTCCATCTACTAAGAGAGTTTTTGTGTGAAAAACTTTTAATTTCTATATATAGGGCTTTAATTGAATCGTTAATTAGATAAGGTGTTGTTCTTTGGGGTGGAGTTTATAAAACTACACTGAATACTCTTAATATTGTACAAAATTATATTTTAAAATTATTTACAAAAAACCTAGATTTTTCACACGAGTTTGTTATATTCAAAAAATATTTTAAATGTGAGATGTTTGTACATATTAAATGTTTGTAAATTTATGATAAAAAACGGAAATAAAATTCCCATCATGCATGGTTATGAGACCAGACAAGTGCATTTAAATAATATATCTTTACCTCAGAGCAACAGTACTTTTATTTTAAGATCTATTAATTACTTGGGACCAAAATTACTTAATTATTTGCCACTTAATATTAAGAATTTAACTATTGATAGTAAGATATTTAACAAAAAATCTGCTTCATTTGTATATTTGAATTATGATGCAGTGTTTGCCAAGCTCTTTTGATTGAATATGCTGTTTAAAAATACAATGGGTTCTTTGAAATTTGTATTGTACAATTTTATTCTTTATGATTTTCTTTTGCTTTATGTATAGTTAAAAAAAATTGTATATTATTTTGATTTAGTCTGGGATAATTTCTCTGTGATGTATACCACTGCTAGGAGGGGTAATTATTACTATACTTAAGACATGGATTGTTTGTTATGCCAAGGATTGGAATATATATTTATTTCGTACACATACAAATTTCTATTTATTGTTATACTAATTTCTATTTATTGTAAATTTTATTTCATCACTATGGTATACGACATACGGGTATTTAATATCTAGGTGCTAAATAGCGTATTAAATATTTGTGGAATAAAATGACATTTTTGAAAAAAGGTGCCTATTAAAGGTCACACGTAATTTCGAATATGTTTACGCAAATTTAATTTAGATAAGGAGTTTATATAAATAAACAAAATAGGCCCAAAAACCGAACTTTAAGGAACTCCACAACTAATTGTCTTTTGAGAGCTCACCATGTTTTCCATTTAAACAAATTGTTTTTTATTTATTAAATATATTTCGAACCAACAATAAATTTTGCCTGAAATTGCAATATCTGAAAGTTTTCTAAGTAAAATAGTGATCAACAGTATCGAATGCCTTAACATAAATCCAGAGATAGTATGGCACATTTTTTTTTTGATCAGTTGCAGCTACGTCTGTATCTCTCGAAAGTCATCCTGCACTTTTTGAAAAAGAAAAAAAGTGCCTATTAAAGAATATTATTTCTGTCTAAGGAAAATGGTAATTTAGAATTCATTACTTTTTCTAACATTTTTGCAAAACTAATATGGGTCGATAAGTATTTGGGTCATTAGTTGCACAGAAGCTTTTCTTATCGGATAAACTTTTATTATTTATACGAAAACGAAAAGAGGTTTTTATCGCTGTAAAATAATTTTACCTAATCTAATACTAATCTTTGTTTATCAATGTCACAGTGATACAAAAGTGACATTCAAATAGCCACTTTATTATAGGAGTGGATTTATAATTTTAAAATACTGTAATAATTTTTACTGTTCTTAATTTTTCCGGAATTGATTTAAAAAAAAAATAGTCTAACTGCTTTTGTTATGAACGGAATCAGTTCAAATTTGTATTTGAATTATCAATAATTTCTTTTATAAATTGTGATAATTTAACCTCTTTTTTTCTTCAAATTTTTCTTGACAACTATTGCCCAATGTTGATGAAATGACTGACCGTTTCTTCACCTTCACATCTTAGTATATCATCTTCAATTTTCACACCATTGATTAAAAGAGAATCTATTTATTGATATTATTCTTTTGGGTTACTTTGCTCAAAATTGTTCTTTGTAAAAATTTTGTTTTGCTAACCGAATCTTCTGTTTAACAAAATTATTATAATTTGTTTATATCTCGGCCAATTGAGTACTTTCAGGATTTTTTTTCTGCGAAAATAACTATCCCTTACTTTATAATTTTCTCTAGCTTTTCATTAAACCATTGCTTGGAATTTGATTTTCTTTTAACTTTTACTTCATATAAAGTGGAATGAAAAGCTTAGATAATTGCAATACAATATTCATTGATCATATAAGATATTCTTATTCTCATTTAAAAATGACAATTAATTTTTTTGTTTTATAATATCATGCTTTTTAGGGTGATAATTTCAAACTTCGGGACCTTTTTAACTGATTTCACTTGAATTTTTAAAATTTGTATTTCATAGTCACTTAAAGAGCTAGTTCTAAATTCTATGTTTACTCTATTTACTAATAGGCGTAAAACGTGATGGATTAATGTTTTTCAATTTATGATGGCTTCTGAGGAAAGAGTTTTGCTGCAAAATTTACAATTATTTGATAGGTAAATGCCTGTAAGTCTTTTTGTTTCATTATTATCTTTCAAGAGGTTCATGTTTAAATCACCAATAAAATAACAGTCTAAATTAAAATTTGTTAAATGTTCCAATTTTGTACCCCAAAAGTTAATACAAATACAAATAAGGGAGGTCTACAGATTGCACACGATTTATATTCATCGCTTTTAAACTAAGTGCAGTGTATGCTAATTCACTATTAATTTTTTCGATGATTTCAAATCCAATGTTATTTCATACAAAGATGCCCAATCCTCAATCCCAATACTTTTTCTCGTTTTCTTTAAATAATGTTTATGATATAATTACAATGTCAGCATTTTTTTCAGTAATTAGTGTTTCCAATTCTTCCATTTTATTTTTATTGCTACGTGCATTAAAATAAGAAATTTGTATAAAAATCTATTAAGTATATTTTTGTTTTTTTTGATGTGCGTTGACCATTGATGTAATAGTTTATAAGTCTTAGCCCTTAACTTTTAGCGCATGTAATGTACAGTCTACACTAAGGTACTCATGATTGCTACTTGTGTTTTTGTTCGTTTTTTTTTTGTTCTGCAGTTAACACATACAGAATTTGCTCGTTTACATTTCGGATGGACTTCGAAATTTGCCTAAAAATAAAGTGTGATACAGGGATAAACTGGTAAAATTTTTGAGTAAAGTCATAATGACGGAACAAAATGTCGACCTAATGAAATATTGAAAAATTCAGTATCAAAAAAGTTATACTTATCCAATTAACTTGAAATTTAGCACAAAAATCAAGTGTGTAACAGGATTAGACTGGGAAATTTAGTGCAAATCTGTATATATATATATATATATATATATATATATATATATATATATATATATATATATATATATATATATATATATAAACGTAATTAAAAACTACTTATTCAACTGAAATTTTGCATAAGAATTAAGTGTGATGTAAGGATAAACTAATAAAATCTTGGTTTTATACTATGTTGGCAGAATAAAATAGCATATTGAATTGTTTAAAAAACAGCGTCAAAAACCTACATACCCAATTGACTCGAAACATTGTACAGAAACCAAGGCTGACAGTGCGATAAACTGCTAACATTTTAGTGTGATCCTATGTAAAAACAAAATGCCGGCCCAATAAACTATTTAAAAATTTGAAAAAACTTCTTTTATGGAGGAAAATCATCAACAGCATAATTTGTTTTTATTTTTGACGACTATATTAATAACGTTATGAATAGTAAAAAATAAGAAAAATAGTCAAGTTTAAAATAACAAATGAAAAAAGAAAAACATCAAATTAAATAAAGTATACTGGAATATAAGCAGTGATTTTATTTGAGTAGGTGTGGTATGCAAATGAATGTGTGTATGTGGGTGTTCGATCTGTATTAAAAAAAATTACAGATAAAAGGTGAGGAGATGAAAAATGTTTATTCGTTCCAATCTAAATGAAGATATATAAATCAAATATATTTACTGTCATAAATTCTTATTTGCGCATGGGCAAGAAGACTATTTAAGAGAACGGAGACTTTCAGCTTGACATAAATCATGAAAATGTAGCATATTGTGTGCCTTTCTTCACAAAACGATTTACTATAAGGTAAGTTTCGAATACTTGTGTAAAAGATACGTAAAACTCTTTTAACAGAACTTTTCTTGTAACAAAACTTTTCCTGTGTACTAAATATTTTATTCATTTTATTATCCAAAACTTTTAATTAGAACATTAATTTAGTAATTAAAGTTCTTGTTTAAAATATTCGAACTCCTGTGTAGGTAGCTGGAACAATTCATAGCGAAAGATTTTCAGATAAAAGAATGATAAAATATTATTTGTATCATTGTCAGTGCGTACGAAAAATAGGAAACGTAATTCAAGCGTACTAATTTTCTTTAATTTTTCTTTTTTTTTGATTTCGTCTTTTAAAACCGCCGCGCCGATATAATTTATAAGTCTCACCACTTATCAAGACAATTCGGGGATGTAAATCGAGGAGGCTTAAAAGTTTTTCTAGTGTTCACATTTCAGAGGCGTTTTTCTTTTTTTTTATATAGTGCTGCAAGCAAGGAAGTTTTTTTTATTAAAAAACACTTCAGGAATCAGCGAGAAATAATGATACTGATAACCGATATCCATCGATTAGGAAGTTTATTGGAATAGTAATAATTTTACAATTTGAAGATTTTAATTTAATTTCAATATTTCGGTATCTATCTATTTATTTATTATGCCTAAATAATAGTTTGAGGTAGGTCATTCGTATTTGTAAAATTATGAAATATGGTAAGAGGACACTGTATAATCAGAGTAACGAATAATTTGTAATATTGTTTAATCTGTTTAGCAATCTTATAAACATATTACATGCTGATATAGTAATTAACACACTTTCTACATAACGTAACATTAAAACACAAATTAGAAATATTGAGAACTATGTGAAGAGAACAAGTATTATTTGTCGTATAGAGCGTCATGCTAATAAGAACCTGTTATCCCTACATTATTTATTGCACTTTGGTCTGAAAGGAGAAGCCTTATGACTGATACCAAAAACCGATTATCTGACTAGACGACCCAACAAATAGAACATGAAATATCATCTAAATGGATCTCAACTTTGCCTTCTTTCACTGGGCATGTGTTATATATGTTGACCTGTTGGTCCTGGTGGAGTTTGAAGTCATCACTTTTTAGTTTTTGACTTTGTTGACATAGACTCTATTAGTCTTAATTTTTACAACTTGTTTTAAATGTTAATGCCTGTCAGCGATGCTATTTATTAGCCAAGTATTATGATATTGATCTATTTTAAACATTTTAATGGATCTGAATTTCTTGTTTTGTTAGATTATTTCAGTAAATCGTAAATAAAATTCAAAATAAATCTTCAAAATCTGTAATTTCCTCTAAAAAATGTGTTTCATTGGGGCTATCATCAGACATAATTTCAGATAAAATATGTCAATCATTTATTTCAAACGATTTTAAGCTTTAGCGAATTTTTTCATATTTAAATTAATCTTAAGCACATGCTACCCAAGGTCCCATGGATGGGAGGTCATAACCAGGTTGTTAGAAGTTTGTTCAGTAAAAAAGTTGAAGGTAATGGTGGCGATCTATTATTATCTATTCTTTATTATACCCATACGACAAAGGCCAATCTACTATTTTTCACAATTTTTGCTTGTCGAAAGACCCGCTTCTTAATCCCTACTCATAATGAGAATTTAAAACAAGTGAAACAGGAGAACAAAGAAGAAATTTTATAATTAACCGAAAAGAACCACTGGAGTAAAGCAACTGTATTGATCGATGGACATAACTCATATTTAAAAATAGCCAGTGAATTGCAAAAACGAATCAATAATCTCCTAAATAACGTATCAATCTGTATGATTATTATTCCTTCATATTCTTGCCGCTAAGTGGCAGTATTGAAGCAGGTAATATTTCTAATAGTTCCTATGTTGCGAGCAGAATATCGAAGAAAGCACAAGAAAAATACACTCCCTAAAAAAAGTAAGTTTTATATAAGTGTTCAACCTGTAACTTGTTGGTTCTGGTGGAGATGTCAAATTGCTTCTTGGACTTATTAATTTCCTATCAATACATAATTTAAAAATATCTACTAATTGGTATTTATATTACATTTTGTTTAGTGTTTTAGTTTTCAATAGCTTTTAAATATGCAACCTGACAACCTCGCACCAAATTGTCTTGCATGCCAGCTAACATTACGATTAAAGGAGATACGAGCGATCAATGGTAATTTATGAAACTCCCTGATGGACTCTATACTATGTGTAATTAGTCTTTGCTGATACGTGCTACTATCTCAGGCCGCCATTTTTGGTATTAAGAGAGGTTACAAGATTCTAAGAAAAACTAAACTTAATTGTATATATGTTCTATAAGTTGGTAGTATGTTCATAGTTTGCTAGCAGAATATTTTGGGTTTTTCGTCATTTTTGGGAAGGATTAGCCAATAAAGTTCCCACACGGTCTCAATGTGAGAGACAGAATATTCCTTTTGGGGCTCTGTGTGCCGGAACTACTTAAAAATTGAAATTAAATTGATTTACGTCGAGTATTACCCTGTTATAAAAACTTTAAAAAAACAATAAAAATCTGTAAATATTTAAAGATTGAATTGAAATTAAAAATTAAATAACGATAAAAAGAGAATTTTTTGATGTCATTCGATTTGTTAGACTAAATTGCATTTTTCTCGTCTATTAAAATGTTTCTTGTATTAAAAAACTTAGTAGCGAATATTCACGAAAGGCTTGTAGAATTAGAAACATTTGTCTGTGTAAAATTAAACAAAGTTTACATTAAATGCTTTATGAGTGAGTATTTAAATTTACAATGTAAATTATTTTATTCTGTTCAATTTAGTAGAACTTAAGCTTGCTGTAAGAGTATTCGTTAAGCTGTGCGAAGTACCCTTGTAATAAAATATTAATATTTAAAATACTAAGTGCACAATCTCGAATCACTCTCCCTTAAATTATTCTAATTTATTCTTACGTAGTTTATTTTATGCATTCAGAATCATTGAGCTAATAGAAAAGGTTGTTAGAACTATAGATTTATATTATCATTTCATTTAAACTTGGCGTGTTGAGGGTTTGACCGTTAGCCCATAGTATTAGCGAGTTTTGAACATATTAAAATTGGGTAATACAACTTTTTCTTCTTCTTGACGCATGTTTATGTTGTATGGTTTTAACGGCGATGCATTAGGACTGTCGCTTTCCGGCTCTCACGGGGATTAACTTAGTGCCAGTTCACATATGTAACAATTGTATAGATAAATAAAAGGTAGTAAAAACTTTTACCATAATGTTAACTCTTTCTGATGCTTGCTTAGATGCTTATATTGCTACCACCCGAAAAGATACAGTTTCCAATAGAACAAAGGAGTAGACGATTTAACACAAACCGTAACATTGTGTGTTGATATTCCTGTATAAGCGTTAATTGTCCAGGTCTGATGGTTAAACACAAATGTCTGTGTGGAATGACTACGAACTATTAGGTGATATTTGGACAAAAAGCCTGCTTTGAATTCATTTGTAACGACTTAATATGTGGTCCGGGGTTTTTGCTTTGGTTTGATCACTGACGATAAACGAAGTCAAGCATCGTCGATCCAGGCTAGTAATTTGATGGGTGGCCGCCTGGGAAGACCGTAGCTGCTGGAAATAGCCAGTAGCGAAACAACAACGAGCATGGCAGTACTTTCGCGCTATGTCTAATGGTTCCGTAAAATGCGAACGCGTGTTTCGCCATTTAGAAAATAATCCACGACTACTTGACCTGTAATATAAGCCTGTATTCAATAAGGTATAATTTAACGGTAGAAATAAAACAGGTTTGCGACTACATTGAAAACGGTGGGTAAAACAAATCAGTAAATTCAAAAAGCAGTTACAGTAGTCTACTGATAGATGGCGATAAAATCAAATCAACTTTTGGTGAATCAACTTCCTGGCCTATGTACGGCCTTTTGGCAATTGTCATGAATCAGCAGAGTATGCATTATCTACGACAGCGATTGAGATGTAAACTCAAATTTACTGGCACTCTTTTCTTCTTTCTATGTTTCAATCAGCTACCCATCGAAAAACTTAATGTCAGCGATGCTAAAAGTCTTTCTCGAAGGTAGCAGGCGTTAACGACAGTCAGTTTGAATTCAGAAATGAAATAGGTACAAGAGAATCTTTAATCGCACTTAAATGTTCTAATACAAAAATGTTTTTTTTATTAAAAAAAAACTTTGAAAAATTATGTTTGCGTAGTTAAAGATATGTTGTCTGCCATTAGATACAGATGTTGTCGTTGGGTTGTGTCCATTCATTGAAGTGAATTTTCTTTGGGATAACAGTATTTTTTCTAGGATTTTCCGATAAGATATTTGTTTCTTATTTTATTTACTGTCGTATTTTATTTACATAATTATTGAGTTACTTTAAACCCGAAAACAAATTAATAACATTTAAAATAGCCTAGTTATTTCCCATTTCATTTATCGAAAATAAGACTAATTACGGGAGACTAGGGAGAGACAAGGAAGGAATGAGACATTCAATTTATTTCAGGAAATTGCTTAAGTAGTGCCATTTGTAGTCTAGTGGTCGAAGTTCAATAACGGCCCTATTACTATTTCACTGGCGAAATGATGGATCAGTTGCTTAGAAAACGTGCTTTGCAGTGCACAGGTTATGTTGTTGTGTAAAGTAAAATTTTATTTATTGGCTTCATCGTTGTTTACAAAACACAAGTGGAAATTCGAAGTAGGTCTCCAGGGATAACAACAACAGGTATGTTTTCAACTAAATATATAGTTATTAAGCGGACTTTGGTTATCAAGCCTCCCCATCTAATAATTTAAAATTGTGTAAAAGCACCAAACAGGATTTAAAATAAACAGAAACTTTTGTTTTGCAGAATTATGCCCTATTTCTGGAAAAAAAGACAACAAAATACTGCGTTCGTATTTACTCGCAATGAAGAAGCCTTACTGTCGGAATATTTAGTTCGTGCTTTACAAACGCACAAAGTGAAGCATAAAAAATATCCCAAGAAAATGGTATGAAAAGTTCATTGCAGGCTACTTCATTGCTAGTATCACGTGTATAAGCCACCGAAAGTACTGGCGGCTAAAGGTGTTAAGCCGGTTGGAAACGCCACCTCTGCTGAATGAGGCGTTTTACTAACTGCCTGTTGTGGGAAAATTCTTTGCTCGGTTTTTCTTCTTCTCGCGAGTGAATTTGAAAGATTATATGTTGAGCGGTGCATTCCGAGGAGCGGCTTATCCCAGTGGTTGGATGACATCAGAACATTTTGTGCAGTTTCTTGATCATTTTATTAAAATTATTGGTTGTTTTGTGTATAATAAGATATTGCTTCTTATGAATAACAACGAGGGCCACATTTCCATCACATTTTTGAGAAAAGCAAAAAAAGCGGGATTGTAATGCTTATATTCTCATCCCATTGCAGCTTACCAAGCGTTTTTCAAGAATTTTTACCTCACCCCAGACAAAAACAAGCAGAGACTGATTTAAATGCTCTAAATGTTCGAAAGAAAAAAAAAGTTGTTCCGTTGAAAACTACGGCCTTTGTCCCAAAAAGTAAGCAAACCTGCTCCTATAGTTCATTCTTTGTCAAGTGAAGAAGATGAGTCTAAACTGTGAGATGTTGAAAGTTACGAGAGCGAACTGCTTCGAATCAAATCTCTTGAGGATGTAAAAGGAATTCAAGCTGTATACTTTGTTTTGGTGAAATTTGCCATAAATACTTTAATTGTGTATTATGTAGTATGTGGTTACAGCAACAAGATTAGTATGAAATAAAATGTGTGCGTCATAAAGGAACCACTTTGAAATTTGTTCCAACAGTACAAGATATTGTACTTGAAATTACCATTCCTACAAACTGTAGGTGAAACTAAAAGGATGATATCTGCTTTGGCTTTTGGTTTAGACCTTAGTCATTATATTAATGTACGTTAAATGATGCAGTAGCTACTTATTTCTTGTTTTCTTATAACAAAAAATATCTAGAATCAGTTATACTTATATATTATATATACTTAAGTGTCTCAATGCTCCATATTGGTTATCTCAACTCTCCCTCGTTCAGGAAGCCTTAAAGGGAAAGTGCAATTAAAATGCACCTCTTTCGGTTCAAGTATTTAAAATGTTTATATTACATACTCCTATTATTATAAAAAATAAAATCTAATTTTTTTCTCCCCTACATTCCATTAGGCCGTTTTTGCGCAAATATTAGAATAATACCAATTTCCAGTTCATCCCTATGTGATATTTGATTATTTCAATTTTGTGCAAAATCAATTGTATAAGTTCTTCAGCTATGCCGAGAATAGAGTGGCAGACTTATTATTATCGATAAATTAGCTGCTAAACGCTAGCAGGAGTCATTATTGCATCGGTAGGTAAAGCATTTTTAATGATCGCTGCTAACTAGTTGTAGCAGTTAGCCGTAAGACCGAAAACGTACTAGAGCACTAATGTTTGGGTCAATATTTTTTTTTTGGATTTTAAAGTTGGTTTGAAAGTTGAATACTTTTAGATATTTTCCATATTTTTCAATTTGGCTTTTACATTGTAGATTCCTGATCGCGTAACTCCATAAACTATTTATTAAAAAAAAAAAATAACGGTATTTATGGGACAGCCTGAATTATGCTTTTATTAATTAAATTGGAAGAACAGTTTTCGTAACACTGGTAAATAACTCGGGTAAATACGCGACAGAAAGGAAAGATTTGAAACTTCGCTGACAAGGGCTTCAATAAATATTAAAATAACTATAATATCGCACCCGGCTTTGGTTTAGAATTTGGCACCTGAAGCATTATTAAGTTTTGGACAAAAATCACTAATATAAGAATTTATTGTTGTCTGATGGTTAAAATTAACTATAATATCGCACCCGGCTTTGGTTTAGAATTTGGCACCTGAAGCATTATTAAGTTTTGGACAAAAATCACTAATATAAGAATTTATTGTTGTCTGATGGTTTCTTCTCCGTAGTTCTCTTTTTGAATGAACAGAATAAGTTTCAATTTGAATGAAGAGAATAAGTACGTTTAGGTTTCTATCAAAGGCTTTTCACGTTTGAAATATTGTGGGCATAGAATCCCAGACGGTTATTAAAATGTATAATGACTATGGAAGTAATACCGAGTTGTCTAAAGGAA
Source organism: Kuschelorhynchus macadamiae (assembly GCA_030620095.1). Taxonomy (NCBI): domain Eukaryota; kingdom Metazoa; phylum Arthropoda; class Insecta; order Coleoptera; family Curculionidae; genus Kuschelorhynchus; species Kuschelorhynchus macadamiae. Next base: position 108,510 of record JAUTXW010005442.1, read on the forward strand.
TCGTGCATATGAATGTATGCTAATAATCGATTAGCAGTTTGATTTGCATCTTAGAATAATTGATTTTTTCAGTTTTTGAGAAGACCATAATAATACGAGAGGCATTTATAATTTTTTTTTTTTGAAACCGACACATATCTAAAAAAGCGCTAAAGCAATTAAAAATCGATGATAAAAATTAATAAACTGTTAACACTCCGTCAGTGGCACAATTAAAAAAACCCATAAGAATCTACTTCAAAGCTATACGGTACTAAAAACCGATTATACATTGAGAAGAAAATTCATCAGGCAGTTTTAAAAATTGGTCAAATAAATCCGTGCCACCATTTAATCGTAATATTAGCTTCCACGCAAAAATAATTAGAGAGTTTTTGCCAATATAATGCAAAAATTAAGGCTTAAAAGTCAGATTACTGGGTAACTGCGTAAAACGAAGTTAACTAGCAGCGGACTGGAAACACTGGCCCCGATATTATTTGAACTCTCTTGATGGATCTGTTGAAAGATGGTGAAGTTGGAATCCATCTAGAGGATTCTTTAATTTTCCATTTGTCTGGAGTATAATCTGTTTTTGACCATACTACCACGTATCAAAATTCAATCTAAAACTGTTCAAATTGGAATACTTTCTGAATTGTAGTTTATACAGGGTGTTTCAAAAAACATGGATCATCGCTTAATGGGAGATTCCTTGTCCAAAAATAAGGCGAAACATTCATATGTACATAGGTCCGCAAATGCTTAGTTTTTGAGATACAGGTTGTTGAAGTTGAAATCTTATTTTCAATTTTTCCAAATAACTTTTACGAGGAATGATATTTTTGCACACAATTTGGCACCAAGAGGGCGCTCCGGACTGCATTATAATTTCACTTAATTTGCCATAACTTTTTTTCTTTTTAAATCAACTTGGTTTAGTAGAACAACTTGGCCAATAAGCCAACAATCATAATGAATAATCAGTTTTTTTAGTAATCATTCTTTTAACGTTTCACTAGACCGCCATCTTGTTCCGGCATATTGGATTTTTACTAAAATATCACCAGGTCATCCTCATTTTCTTGGAAAAATTTGAAGTCAATCTGGTAAGTAGTTTTTAAGCTGTGCCGCGAACTGACAGACAGGCAAACCGACCGATGGACCGATGATATTGATAAAAAGAATATGTCTTTGCCATCTAAGAATGCGCTAAAGCGTGAAGATAAGTAAAACCTGAGAGGGGGATATTTTTATGATTACAAACATTTTGTTTGGCCGCCATTTTGTGTTTAGTACCGCAATTCTACTAGTTCTTCTCTATACCACATTTAGTTTTGACACAATTTGAAATCAATCCACTAAGTTGTTTTTCAGGCTGAATTTTTAATAATTCTATTAAGCCCTATCTCGAATTCGTACCAAAATTTTACCAGTTGTTTTCTACATAATACTTAATTTTTATGCAAAATTTGAGATACATTGGATAAGTACTTTTTTAGTAATATTTTTTTTTAAGATTTCACTAGGCCGTCATTTTGTTCCGTCATATTGGATTGAAAAAAAAAGGTTACCTACCAGGTCATGTCCGCTTAATTTTTGTCCAAAATTTGTCAATCAATCAATTGGGTAAGTTGTTTTTTAGCTATGCCGTAAACATACAGACAGACCGACGACAACAGAATTGAGAAAACATGTTTGGCATATGGAAATAAAAAACACAGATTATTTGAATAAATATTTGTTAATAAGAATTATATATAGCTAATGAAATATTACAGGGGTTATTTACTACAGCATTAGAACCACCTTAAAAATAATTTTATGTATACATTTTATTCTATATACAGATGTCTATGTAAGACAGTTGACAACACCCTTTTGGATCAACCAAATCCACCACATGTCAATAGGTCAAGTAAAAGATTCAAATCAAAAAATTCCGTCCCCCTGCCAATAAGTCGATGGCTAATACCCTAGCTCCCGCGAGGGTTTTTTTGTTATTAATTACTAAATGCGTCGGTATTTGGAGAACGTCTCCTCGACGGGAACTAGGATTGTTCGTAATCTGACAGGGTGCGGAGTAATTAAGGTAAAACACGATTTATTGTAACAGTACATTATACTCAGTTCTTAAGCGTCGTGGTTTGCCGGACATTAAAGTAAAACGTTTGCATGTAGTTTCAGTGCAATCAATTTATCTTGATAACATTTTAAATGTTGACTTTTTAACTTATCGGAATGAACAAAAAACCAAATTATAGGGTTACTTAAAGAGTTTTTTTTTCAGTTATTAGAAAAACAAAATTACTAATTTTACAAGATATTACCATAAGTTGTATTTTTTAGTGAGACACCCTATATATTTTTTAGTATGCGGATAAAATATCCTATTCTGATTTGATTAGTATATTACACTTGTTTTCGTCCAGCCGTTTTTATATATAGTAACATAATAATTATAATTATAATTATCTTAATCATTTTTGATGTTTCTGTTGACAGTAATTACCATTTTGTGATTCCCATGGCACTATTTATCAAACCATTGGCGAATCCGGGAATTATGTTTGAGGAGGGCTACATGTCCCGCTGATGATAATTAATCGAATCCACCATTTCGTAAGTTTTAATTTCAGATTTATTGGTATGGTCATCAGACAGGCGAATCCAAGATATTGTTCATTTGGGAAGGGGTGCCGCGACCTATACCATGTAATTTTTTTATTTTAAACATAGAATTATAATAATATATTGTTACTGCTACCAGTTATTACCTACTTCCTACTGTAATTTCGATGTATGCTTAACTTATGACAAAGGTCTTACAAATAAAAATATTCTTGGGATTGAACTTAAAACCAATTTAATTTATTTTTTGTTGTCATATAAGATGAAACTTCTTGCCGGGTAGCCCCCCCCCTCTCCCCTGGATTCGCCTATGTACCAAACAATATATTATTTTACATATTTGTGAATAAATCGAAAACTGGTGATCTTGTAAAATTGAGTCTTGTTTTTTTTTGAATTATTTGGATGATGCATAGGGTCGGCAGTTTGGCCAACAGTAATAATTAATGTTTTTTGTTACGCAACTCAGATAATATAGTAACTGATAAGTGAAAAATCGTGCTGTACAAAACATCATCAGTTATGGAAAATTTAATTTTTTATTTTTTAAATTTATTTTATGTATTTTTAAAAATTAAAAACTATACCTACTTATGATCTCTAAGTCAAACTTTTCTATAAGTTAATCTTAAACGGCGGCTTTTTGAAGTAACAAAAAGATGAATCATAAAATTGTTTTGTAGGTTTAGCAGATGTTTTTCTATTAACATTTGTAAAAGATTTGACGTTTGTTCCTGTTTTGTCGTATTACGAGAATATGTTTTAATGGATTTAAGGCAGAAGAAGTCTTACTCATTTGATTGATGATATATTTTGTTAGATTTCCCTTCATTTTTGATTTTTTTTGTCTCGTTATTTTTACTAACAAACCCTAACCCTACTTACCTACATTTACATTGTTTTTTTAACTAAAAATAAAAATCTACTAGTCCAGAAACAGAAACATCATCATACTGTAGCATTAAACGCACTGTGATATAACTGCACACACAATACACACAGAATTTTAATTTCTTAAAAATGTGATTAGGAGATCGGAATTAATATAATCGGTTTAAACTTTCAAAATGTGTATAAAGAAAATTTATATCTGCCGACCCTATGCATATAAAAATTGCACATATGAGTATATTTGATTGCCTATTTTGAATACATGAATCCGTATAAAAATCAAGGTCGGCTTGCTGGACCTATATTTCCATCCGCACTACGGTAACACGGTATAATACGAGGGAATTAGAGGTAAATACATAAATTAAGTAAATAACACTTAGTCGTATTTTGATATTACTGTAAAAATTTGAGAGTATTTTAGGTCCAATTTTACTGGGTCGGCACTGCCGCCCCTGACGTGCGTGCAATTCTTACAATTTGTTTTTTGGTTCATATGGCTAACTTTAACACTAAAGGAGATATGGCTAGCTAAAATGTTATTAAGATAAATTGGTTGCACAGTAATGTATAATATTTTACTTGATTTTTTTTTATGATATATGACCTATTTGCTTCGGATTGTAACATATTTTAGTATACGAGTAAAATACAGATTAACACCATAAATATACCATGTTTGATACCTTTATCTTCGATGACATCCGAGAAATGTGTAAAAATATTTTAGATAGAGACGGAAGACGTTCTTCTACATAGTGAAGTCAATGGGAATACATTGCTTCTTAAGGTCGGGTTTTTCTCAAATTCTTCGGGTGTCAAACCTGGTATATTTATCATCAGCACTAAATGAGCCATTTAATGAACGTATAATACTACAGGGTGTACCATTTAAAAAAACACAAGTTGCTATTTTTGACAGATTGGCGACGTTCACGTTAATTCAATGAGGATGTCTGTCGGTTCAGAAAAACCCCTACGACTTTTGTATTTAAAGTTTTTTTCTATTTTCGAAAATAAACCTTGTAGATGAGGCGTAAGATATACGGATACACCCAGTACACTGCGGTCAATCTATAGAATTTTAAACGTTAATAACTTTACTTTTTAACTTATCGGAATGAACCAAAAACCAAAATATAGGGTTACATAATATTTTTTTTGGTTATTAGAGAAAGTTGTATTTTTTTAAAATGGGACACCCTGTATATTATCTATTCATAAAATTAAGATAAATAATCGCACTGTACTTTAAAAGTTGTATAGGGTGTCCGAAATTCGAGCTTCATGATTGGGATCTTGTAAACCATAAGAGATACAGGTTAAATTGAGGCAAAGTTGCACTTTTTTTGCTTTTTTTTCGTTCCTGAAATTTTTGAAAAAATGTTTTTAAATCGAAACGAAAATCAATACCGTTTCCTCGTTGCGCCAGTTTTTCACCTTTACCACACGGCAATATCTCATATTATATACTTCGTGTGCGAGCCTCCTTCATCAACTTGTCTTTTTTAAATACGGACCTGGATTTTTTCATCCGTTCTCAAATGGCCTAGTGTAATAATATCCTCAGGCCATACACTAAGAAATCCAACGTTTTGAGGACAAAAATTCATCATATATCTCCAAAATTAGAATTTTCTGAATACGGTCCTGGTAAATATATGAAAGAAAGTTATATAAAAATAATGAAGCAAAATGAAAAATGAAAACTTCGAGAGATATACTACTTAGAAATGTTTAATTAACTGAACTGTGGAATTATTTTAATGATTGACTTTTGTTTTAAACTAAATAGGTAAGAGAAAAATTTTACTCGTTTGACACAAATATTCCGAAATACGACTGGTAGTTGCTTTTATAAAACGTGTTATATTTTGAAACTACTAGACAATCTTGTTGAGTTAATCTAGATAATTAACATTCCAATTCCCAAAATTATACTTTTAAACATTGTCATTGGAACAACAAGCCATAAGTCATTCTACTAAAAAAGGGCTAAAAATTATAATAATCTCTCTTACTAAATTTTGCCGCAAAACATTAATATTTTGGAGTGTACTGCGATTTAGCTTTACCTTTGTAGAAATCCCCAAAGGTATAGGTCCAAAGGGCTAAAATCTGGACTCCTTGCTGTCCATCGAACAAACAAACCCAGGGTTTCCAATTCATTTATAAGGAAATATTTCATTTAGTCACTCTGTGCTGCCTCTACAGTTATGGGGAGGGGCGCCATCTTGCTGCCACTATATTTGTCTTAAAATGTGTAAGGTTCATGTGATACAAATCTAAAATATCATTTCTTATTAATTCGATGTACTTCAGAAATGTTAAGTTGCCTTGATATATAAAGTGAACAATTATTTTCATTATGCCACATGCCCGCACACGCATTGAAATATTCTCACCCCTGACGCCTTGAGTAACATGAATTTTGTATGGTTTATATGAATGTGAATTCAGAGTCCTCGAATTTCTTATGTATGGTATTCCTTGTTCGTCTGCATACACCCTGACTGATGACCGAGGACTTTATAAGCCAATGCCGAGGAGCATTACTAACCTTTAAGAAAACATATTTAACATAATTTGCCTGTTTAATATATATATTCAAAAACCTACAGCATTTAAAATATCTTGTGCCTCTTTTGGTTCCATACGCATTGTGTATTTTCCCTTGGTTTAGCGAAACTTCCGTATTCAGCTAAATGTTTATCTAAAGTGGCAAAATACGTGTAATGTGGCTGAGTCCTCTCAGGATATTCTTGCCTGTATCGACCGCTAGAATTTCTCGAATTTCGGTGTGAAATATAATAAATCCGCAACATGTGTTGTATTTCTAAACAAGAAAACGGCATTTTGACCAAAAATACTAATTATTGTTCATGAACTGTCTAAATAACTCATATTAATACAAACAAACAAACGGGACGTAACATTAAAGAACTACTTTTAACAGTTTGATAACATGTATTCGCTTTCAAGCACAATGGCTTTCTTTCTAAAAAACTATGTATCTTGTGCTTTATTACATTTCATACCGGAACTGGTTTGGAATCTGGATATTTTTCCGAAATAATTTACGTGAAGAGATACTATTATTTAATGACAAAATATTCTTGTTCGTTTTAATGATGTTTTTGAATTTTTGGATTATTCAATAGAAATTAAAGTTTCCTGATCATTATATTTCATATTCATATATATCATATATTTACCAGGACCGTATTTGAAAAATTCTAATTTTGGAAATGGATGATGAATTTTTGGTCCGGAATCGTTGGAATTGTAATCCAAGTACATGGCCTTAGGATATTATTAGACTAGGCTATTTGAGAACGGATAAAAAAATCCAGGTTCGTATTTAAAAAAAAATGAAGTTGATGGCGAAGGCTCGGAGGCGAAACGTCGTATATAAAATGTGATATTACTATGTGGTACGGTGGAAAAAGTGGTAATAAGAAAATGGTGTTGAATTTCGATTATTTCTTCAAGTAAAGGAAGACAAATTTAAAAACGTTTTTTTCAAAATTTCAGTTTTGTTTTAAAAATTTCAGGAACGAAAAAAAATTTCATAATTTTCTTAATGGGATATTTATTAATTGGCCCTTAATTTTGCAACTTTGCCCCAATTTAACCGACTATCTCTTATGGTTTACGAAATTCCAATAGGCTCGAATTTCGGACACCCTATCAGGATATCCTATTTTCGGCACTTTTGCGGGATATCCTCTCATTTTTCGAGAAAGGTGCTATTTTCTTGTCAAATTAAAGGTGGCGCTTTTGCGTTTTTGAGATACAGGGCGTTTTTGAAAATGTTGCATTTTCAGGCACCCCTCGTATCCCAGCTATCTGACAACTTATCAGAAAGGCGGAAACTGTTCCTTATATGATCTTTTCCATAGAATTCAATGCCGCTTTCAGAATAAGTATACGGGGTGAGGTCAAAGAGGTCCGACCCTACTTTATTTTTTTTAAATGAGACACCCTGTATATTATTCTTTATATTTATTAGGAACAATGTGGGCTTTCCAAAAATATATACATGTATGCAGTTATTTTGAAAAACAAGCTCAAAGTTAGAGATTTTCTAAAATTTTCTTTTATGTTCAATTATTAGTAGTAAGTAATTATTACACTAAATATGTAATACCTTCAAACTTAATTCAAAGGATCTTTTTTAATTCTGAACTCTTAATTATTTATTATAGCATTTTAACTTAATTATGATAAAATTATTGAATTTTCCCAAAAGAAAATAATAATTACCTATCTTACTTAAAACGTAAGTTAGGAAAAGCAAAAGAGAAACAAAATTTTGAAAAAGCAAAGAGTTTTCAAAGGTGGTTTTGAAAATGACGGCCTTTTTCCCCAAAATGTAAAATTGGCATATTTTCGTTATTCTTCTAATAGCTTTCAAAATAGTTATACCTTTGCAGATCGTGTTTTATATATTTTATTTCACATGAAACCCCATAAGAAAAAATCTTACAGGTCCGTGGGTACCAATCCATCTTGGAGGAAAGTTATCGTCCAAAATCCCCTTAAAAGCACATAGTTGTGGTTTGGGGCACCGTCTTGTTAAAGATAAACAGTATTAAAAAGAGCCAATGTAACATTTTCTATCAGTTGTGGAATAACTTCCTCAATGATCTGTAGGTACTGACGCGCTTTAGCCGATTTTGTGAAACCTCCTTCAAAAATTCTATAGATTATGCGTCTTTCAAAAATAAAACACGAGACCCCAAAGCGTCCTTCTTGTGTCCTCTCAAAAGTGAAATGGTGATTTTCTGCGGACCAGTTTCTTGTATCATGGCGACTGAAAATTCCCGCACTTTAAAAATAAGATTCATCGGACCGGGTAACGAGTCTGTCAAAAGATTCATCAGTATTGATTTGTTCTAAATATCATTCGCAAAACAACATTCGGCGCTCGGAATCGCCGCACCGGGTGCAAATGTTGAACTATGTGGAATTTATGTGGCTGGTACTTATATTTTTGCAAAATACTTTGAGCATCAGACTTGGATACATCAGTTGCTTCCTCTATTTGCTGAAAAGAAGATGAAGGCGTCCCTTCTACATAACCCACAACGTTTATTTCTTTTCCCACTCTAGCTTCTCAGTGGTGTATGCTTTAGGACGGGGCTGAAATTGGGATACCCTGTACATACTTAATACTACTGACTTAATTCACCCGATTTGTTAAGTTTGTTAGTTTTATTTTCTAAGCCCTCGTCATTATTTTAATTTATTTTAAATATCTAAATAAACTAATGACTGCTAATTATCTTAATACGGTAGGAAAGGCTCTCCCCTGTCTTAAGTTAGCTTCGAAATTGTATATTTTATTCACGAGATGTTTATTTAAATCATTCAGATAAACATTTTAAATGACAGACCTAATACTGACAATTGAATTAATTATTTGAACCCTTATCAGACTGAAATACTGCCTTTGAAACGGACCTTTACGTGAAAGTGAGGGAAGCCGAAGAAAATTTAAATAAACCTGCTTAGTTGTCTAACGTGTGTTTATGACTTAATTTTGGTTAAAGGAGACTTATGAATTCCTAATAACTTAAAAGTATTTTCAATTTATTTTTAGTTCTTTATGTAGAAATACCCCATGGTTAAGGGTTTTTATTATTATGAATTGTTTTGCGAAGGAGACATTTTTTGGCAACGATTCAAAGGTTATTTACTTTGAGAAGAATTTGGTATAAATAAATGCCATCGTATAGTCGTAAACACTTTTCTTTCAGTGGATTTTTCTCCAAGAAACATTCCTTAATTACTTTCAAAACTATATAATTAACGTTTTCGCTAAACAGTTTTTTTTTTAATTTCTCGGGACAGGTTTTCAATATAGAGTATTTTAAAATATTATTTTGTTTAAGGAGTTTGGCAACCACGGTTTAATGTAAGGGGGCATTATTCTTAGGCCTCAGGCCTTGGAGGTTTGTCCAAACATACAAAAAGTTATTTTTTGTATTAGCAATGTATTTTGTGAAGGAATTGTAATTTTTTTTGTTGACTGGTAAAAGATTTATTTTACCACCTATCAGTATCTAAGACCCTTATTATGAAGTGAGTAGTAGCCTGTTTTCCTTTTCAGTGTGTAATACATCATTTGTGGTAAAATAATTTAAACATTTATTCTTCATTCTTAATACTATCATCTTCGTTAGTAGGGATCAAAAGTAAATTTATTTTAATTGTAATGGTTTTACTTAAAATTAGTGGAAACTTTTTAATGTTATTGTAAGTAAAAACATTTATAAAAATATCATTAAACTTTTCAAACTTGGGGATTCCTTTAGACTTATAGGAAACCTATTTTTTATAACCTAATTTTCTTTGGTTTTCCCAAAATCTTACTGTACTAAAGTGTGTGTAAGATGAAACCCTTTTCGATATTTCACCGCTTGGTGCTAGCCTAAAGTGTGCTACAACAAAGAAAACAATACTCATAATTATTTTTTATGTTTAAAACTAATCTTGATTTTTCTATATGGAGTTTTTATAAACGTTGAAACATCAAGGTTGGCCGGTGATAGTTTATTTATATTCACTTTAAGCTGAAGTATTTCATATAACCTCCAACCACGGTATCTTTCTTTGAACCCTGAAAGTTTGGTTAAAATATAGTTTTGAATATTCTCTTTGTACCTTTTTATGTTTCCTAATCGATCGATAATTTGATTTTTTGTTGTAAAATATTTTAAATCAATTTCAAGGTTTTTTGGTTTTGCAGTCTGTTTCTCAATTAAACTATTTGTCTATCTATTATAGTAAGCAAGTTCCCCTTATAAAGACTCGAATTCCGCACATTCAACTTCAAGTTTTCAAAATATTGACGTTTTGCGCTTCGAGTGGCATATAATGTTTTTTGCGAGCAGTCTCTTATTTTAGTTTTTGATAAACTACCTATTTGTCTACTCTATCAATCATGCGATATATTATAAAAATATAAGATAAAAAAGTGCAAACCATTTCGTTCTAAGTTAAACGTTTATACAAGCTTTCGATATCTGTAAAATGGTAATTTTGAAACGTCATTGTTTTGAAAACAGTCGAAGTTAGGTTTATAGTATCATATATCAAATATGTCTAGACTATAACACCGAAGACGCCATACTTCTTACATTTGTCGCCTTGTACAGTTTGACTTGATTTAATAAATGTTCTAACATAATCTTATATATCTATATTTGTGATGAAAAACAGAAACATTTTTAAAATTCGTATGTAATTTTTCTACTTAATAATAAATTATTTTAATAAAATTACGTTCTTTATTAACTGTATCTTATAAATACCCTATCGTCTAATATTATATATTTTTTGCAGGAATGCGGCTGTTGACACCGTCGACCAAGAATTGATGTTTGTTGGGTCGGAGGCTTTCAAATTAAGCTCGCTCCGTGTTATGATTCGCCAGGGTATAAGTACCCCTGCGCTTATTTTCGTCCAGAGTAAAGATCGAGCTCAGCAGCTATTTAAGGAATTAATCTATGATAACATCATGGTGGGTGTTATACATGGGGACAGAACGCAGACTGAGGTAGGCAAATGTTCAGATTTTCAATGTTATAATAAAAATATACCGTAGAATCTTGTGTTATGACCTAAATCTAAATTAATTTATTTAATTTGTTTCTCATGACTGAGAAACATGCAAATCTTACGTTCCGTGGGTACAGATTATACTAGCTGGAGAAATATACTTTTTATACAAGCTGCTCCCAATCGGTGTAACGCGAAAAGTCGTGGTTTATATCTAGTTAGTACTAGTAGCAGTTTGTAGTTTTTATTTTTTGTTTGTAGTTCGAAATTTAACCATTTAAAAAAATCTAAATAAATATGGAATTAAGATTTGGTTGAAAATAAAATTTATGGGAAATTTTGTTTTTTTCTTTTATTTAACGGTTATATGGACTAGGGATGTCAATCTCGAAGGGTTTTTCTAATCCCGTCATTTTCGGTTTATTTGCGCAAAGAGAAACAATAATGACATTTAGTAACTTATTGTATTACGTTAAAACGCAGAAATTAACCAAAAGCACTTCTTACTTAATTTAAACAATATAATTACAAACAAAAGTTCTGAGTTTACGAATTAGAAAAAAAAACGCAAAAATATTATAGTGTATTCAAAACCAAGATGCATATTAGGACAACAAAACCACCAATGTCATAGTGACGGCCGTCAATGTGAAAATTTTTATATATATATATATATATATATATATTTATATATATATATATATATATTTATATGTATAATTATATTGTTATGAGTATGTAAAGTTTGTAATCAATTAATGTATTTAAAAAATGAAATTATAGTACCTATCGTTACATTACTACCTCTATTTATAGTTCCCTACCGCTTTTTCGATTTCATCAAAATTTTCATTATTTATTAAAAAACCGAAGATTAGATAAACAAGATATATTTAGACATCCCGCCACTATTGGGCAGGATGTAAACAATAGCCGCTAGACTCTGACTTGATAACTTGACTTGAAAATAAGGGCTCAGATCCATTATATTGCCATTTTTGACAGTTTGACAGCTGTCAGTTCTTAATCTAAAAACATGTTCTGTGTAGTACGCAAACTTCTATATAGATACCTTGTAGTAATTTAGGTTCAACCCTTAAGGTTACGTCAATGATACGACTTGTTCGTTCTATCAATTGGTTTTATTCTAATTAATATTATACATTACAAAATCATGCAATAGACAAGTTCATTGCTTTGCCAGCAATTGCTGACACAGCTAACCTACATTATGTTGTTAGTTCAATACACTTTATTGTTCAATAGTTATAATATACATGGTGATGCAACTCCATACTACATCTCCCCTGAGACATTGAAAGAATTTACATTTTATTTTAATGGAAATTCTTTCACATGTCTATTGGATAATTAATAAAATAATGGTTAATATTATAATTTAGAGATGGTGCAAGAAAGAACAGAAGAAAGGAAAACAAGGAAGTAAAAGAGTAGAGAAATAGACGTATAGAAAAGCGGCGCCATAATACCTTAAATATAGTATAGTATAATTAGTAATCCCTAGTACTGCTTACTATCTAGTTTCTTACTGAAAATACAATTTAGTTCTATTTTTATGAATCACAGTTTCCTTATTATCTTTTAATATAGTAACATTTGGGGTGTCCATTGTGTCATTTTTGACAACTAAATATGGACCTAGGAAACAAGGACTCGTTAATTTATTACCTACCTCATTTTTTACCAAAATCAAATGACCCTTTTTGTATTCAATCGGATTGGCTCTGTTATCAAAAGTTTGTTTTCTTTTAATTTTTGATTTCAATAAATTGGTTTTAGCATCTTCGTGTGCTCGTTGTAATCGATACTTTAGTTCAAGAGGGTAACTTTCAAAATTATAAAGAGGTTCCACAGGATTACTTAAATTACTTGGTATGTTACACTCTCTACCAAAAACTAGTTCAAAAGGGGTATATTTAGTTTCAGTGTGAACCGTTGTATTATACGAAAAACACCAATAGGGAATCCACATACTCCAAGTGTCGCTTAGATTTTCGGTTTGCATTCTTAGATATGCCCCTAAAACCTTGTGGGAATTTTCTAAGGAGCCGACGCTCTGGTGTCTATAGCTAGAGGCGTAAATCTGATTTATCTTTAAGAGAACACATACTTCCTTCATTGTGGAAGAGATAAATTCCGATCCTCTATCCGAAGCAATCTCCTGTGGTATCCCATATCTCAAAATAAAGTTTTCCACTAAAGATCTTGCGACCGATACAGCATCTTTATTTTTTAAAGGGTATGCCTCAACAAATTTTGAAATTTCGCACTGAATCGTTAAAATATATGTAAAATCCTTTATATCAGTGGGCAAAGGTCCTACAATGTCTAAATATACCTTTTGAAAAGAGAAGTCAGCAGTAGAAGTAATTACCATAGGTTCTCGGGTATAGTGACTAGAATGCTTCTGTTTTTGACATTTATCACATTTTTTAACAAAGTCTCTAACGTCCTTATCTAAACCTGACCAAAAATAATGCTTTTTTATATTATTTAACATTCCATTTATACCTATTTATACCTGCGTGACCACTAGTGGGGAGTAAGTGAAAATCATTTAATATAATTTTTCTTTCATCCACATCCATTATTCTTTTTACTCCTTTTATAATATGTATACGGGGGGCCCTCCAATTTAACATATTTTTTATGCCATTACCTACGCATTTAATAAATTCCTTACTAGTCTCATCTTTTAAAATATATAACTCCTCTACTTTTGTTTTATTACTTATTTCAGTCAGATCCCTCAACATTTCGTCTCGCGCCAACATTGATCCGGTATTCTGACAATAAAATAAAGTAGAGTGTAATGGTACATAATAAAAGTTCCCCTTCTAGCTTGCTATAAATAATTTTAGCTTCATCGATTCTTTTTTCTGTTATAGGCAATTTTCGCCTTTCGTAACTTGATTTTACTAAATTATTCTTAATTACAGTTAAGGAGCTGAGAATTTCTTTAAGCTTATCTCCCATAAGAAACTATATTAGAACTTATTATTATCATTTTTTATTAATAAAATGCGTATAACGAGTCCTTACTTCCTGATAACGATTACTAAGTTTAACTATTTGTCTAATAAAAAAATCCTACAAAATAACAGAATAATATCACCACTTACATGTAGAACTTAGCGTTAATTTAGTTTATATTATGTATGCATAATTATTGTTTCTTCGTATCTTTAGCCATATTATTCCATATGCCATTACTGCTTTTTCCATTATTTTCCATATCCATACATTAGCTTGTGTATACCTAAAAGAGAACCCTAAAATTTAATCATTTTCCTCTTGGTTCAAGCCTTCAGTGGATCTGCGCAAAACTTCTTTGTTTACTTCTCGCCTAATTGTCTTTTTCAACCCTTTTTTGCATCGTTTTATTGCTAGATATGTTACACTTGCCAGTAACGCTGAGATCAATATAATTAAAAGGTACTCGGAAAGAGAAAATCCCTTATTTTCATTGGTTATTTCTCCCCTTGAATCTCCATTCGACGCCTGGTTTATAACAATTTCTTCTTTAGAATTGGTCTTTCCCATCGCTTGTCGGTTGTTATAGTGGTAAAATAGTAACCCAGAGGGCTGGCAGGGTCGCCATGTAGTAATTTAGGTTCAACCCTTAAGGTTACGTCAATGATACGACTTGTTCGTTCTATCAATTGGTTTTATTCTAATTAATATTATACATTACAAAATCATGCAATAGACAAGTTCATTGCTTTGCCAGCAATTGCTGACACAGCTGACCTACATTATGTTGTTAGTTCAATACACTTTATTGTTCAATAGTTATAATATACAGGGTGATGCAACTCCATACTACAACCTTTTAAAATACCGTTTAAATGTTGGACTAAAAATTAAAAACAGTCAAATATAATTTGGGTTCTTAAAAGAAAAACTTAAAATTTTAATTTTCTTTGTAGGGAGCTGTTTCATCTCGTTAGAATGATGACGCTAATACAAAAATTGTCTGTGTATGCAAAAAGAAAATAAGTTGTCGTGTTTTATCGTTTCTCAAAAAAGCTAAGAGTTATGGATATGGAAAAAATATATTTCTAAGGGCAACTCTGTATAGTGTAGAAAATATTTATTGTAGAAGAGAAAAGAAATTTGAAATGTTTCACCATTTTTTTTAACCAACCGCTTTACAATAAAAAATATTTTCGTTTTTCCGCTTTAGGGCGGCTACTGTATAGTAGAAAAAAAATATTATGGACAAAAAAATAGAAGAAAGTGAACGTGTTTCCCCGTTGGTTGAAAGTGATAAACGTCCTTGAATTTTTTTTTCATTTTCAATAGGTAGTTTCATCCTTCTAAGTTACCCTGCACAGTGGAAAAAATGTATATATAGCTCCGTAGGGCTAACCTGTATATTTGAAAAAATGGTTGGTGTGACGTTGTGTATCGGTTTGTTACTCGCGGTGCAGTACATAAGTGCATAAGTATTTTTATTTTATTATGGAGTGTATATTTTTATTTTCTGATAAATAAGATATTTTGAATTTCAAGAATATTCTATTTCGAAACTAAACCAGATTCGCACATTTTGGTTTTGCCATCATATTTTCTACCTCGAAAAAACCTTTTTTTGAGGTACAATTTTAAGAAATGTCTAGAATATTTTCAACCTAAAAAACAAAAGGAATATTTCAGTTTTCTAAACCAGTTTAAAAAATGTCATTTTCTGATTTATATTTTGATTAGATTTAAATTTGTCATGCCGTGTTTTAATCGAAAATATTGTTATTGCCCTCTTTTGAAATATGTAGGTACGAAGACATTTTATAAGCTCTGGTTTAATTAGGTTAAAATCAGTTTCAAGGTTTTAGCTAATGGTATAAGACATATTAATGCAGAGAACCAAAAAAGAATCTATTCTTTTTTGTATTGAATAGATATCTAGGGAAGCAGTTTGCATTAAATTATAAATTAGTTATTATCGCAGTAATTTTTAAATTGTTTCAAACATTTTACTATTTCTATATTTCTAACTCAAATAGGCAGGGAATCGTGACATGTGTTTTGCTTTTATAACGAGACCAGTTCAGAAATTTTATGCGTTGTTAAGAATACTCGAGTTTATATTTATTTATTTAATTTAGTTCAAGGTATAAGAAAAAGAAATGCAATTGAATAATATATAAGAGTTGATTTTTGATGACCAGTGTCCGATTATGACAAATCTTGAAGCCATTTTTTGTTTGAACTGGAATGAGACTGCTAAAAACTATTTCTGAACATCACCATTTACCATTATGGTTACACATTATGAATTTTTGAAGAGCTACAAAATTCTATTTCGAAAGAAAACAAAACCCGTAAGTTTTGACTTTGCCATCATGTTTTGGACCTCAAGAAGATCTTATTATTGTTATTTCGCACAGTTTATGTGATCTTGTCCATCTGTGTGTTAATCGCGTTACAGTCCCTTTCTGTCAGTGCATAAGTATTGTTATTTTATTATAAAATGAATATTTTTATTTTCTGATGAATAAAATATTTTGAATTTCAAGAACATTCTATTTCGCAACTAAATAAGATCCGTAGATTTTGATTTTGCCATCATATTTTGTACCTCAAGAAAACCTTATAAGAACAATTTCAAAAAATTTCTAAAGTATTTAAGTATATTCTAAAGTATTTTAAACTAACAAAGATTGATGAGTTTTGATTGTTTCATTGTGTTTTGGACCTCAAGAAGGTATTAAAACAGATATTCTCACGAAACTTCTAGAAAGTTCTATTCTAAAACTAAGCACGAATCATCGAATTTGACTTTACTAGCTTGTTTGTATGCTTAACACCAGGCAACAAACAGCTAAACTGGACGAACAAGTAAATATTGAAGAACGGCCCAACAAACTACTAGTAGAACAGGACGCGCATAAGCAGGGAATCGTGACATTTGTCTGTTATAAGGAGCTAGGCTTTTTTAGTTATATCATAGTAGAAATAAACTAGTAGCGCCACTCTCCCAAATATTTTCCGTCTGCCGACAAAATTCGGCAGATTGTTGGCAGTATACTAAGCGCTTTAGTTGAGATCCGTCGTTCAAGCTGCGAGGTTTGAGCGTTGCGTCCCAGAACTGAGATTGGCGAAAATGAGTACGTTACTGTGTGTTGCGTTGGGTGACTCAACACGTCAAAAAAATGTTTATATTTTCTTTTATGCACTATAGTTAGTTTAGATCTTCTAATCGGTACATTTCAAATAGAATATACAATATGTTTCTGTTTAATATTTTGAACAAATTCTTGTTTTGACGTCATGTAAATGTAACGTAAATGTAAGACAGTGCAGCTGAGTATTTTTGGCCGTGAGTTATAAAAATGAAATAAAATCTGTTTCCAAAAATAATAAATAGTTATTGAGGAAATCTTAAATTTTTGTCACCTGCATCTTTTAGCCTCAATTCTAATTTTTTGATTTTTTAGGATATTCTAAAGTTTTATTCCTCCCCTTTTTAAACTGCTACGAATTTCTGAATTGAAATGTTAAATAAATTGTTAACCAATTTTTTTTAAATGTAACATTTAATGTGTCAAATGTTATATCTATTTTTGGGTGTCCAAAATTCGTAATTTAATTAATTTTATATGTTGATTTAAATCACAATTAACGAATTTGTATCTCTAAAATATCGTATTGTATGTTCGCCGGCAGCATTTAAAATCGTAACACGCCAAATTGTTTCCACAAAAAAACACTAACTTTAGAATTAAAAGTGTATATACCGAAAAGTCCGTAATAAGAAAATACTACATTATTTTACCCTAAAAATAGTTTTTTGTTATTTCGTGCTTTTTTTAAATCCTTCATCTGCATTGATTATGCTCAAAATCAGTCCGGTTAACTCGTGAGCTAATAGACATACCGAGATATTCTTAAATAAAAATTTTTACACGTTTTGAGAAACTTCCTACATTTGAGACGATTTAGGTAAAACAAAAATAATATTTTTGCCGTATTTGTTCTCATCTTCAAGATGCAGAAGTACTATTACATTCATCAAAGGTTTTTACAATATTCCATTTTCAAGTAATTTTTCATTCGATGATCAAACGATATTTTTTATTTTATTGTATGCCCATATTTTCATAAAGACATCTCTGATTAGTGCCCGCAACTTCCACAACAATTCGGCCATATCTATTTGCCCAGAAGTGCAATTCCTAGTTTATTTCCACTATGGTTATATATTTTCTTCATCATAACACAATATTATGTGATACACATTTTTATATCATTTCATATATGTTTTTATTTTAATAGAAATATAACTAATGTAATATGTATAATATAATGTATAAACAGAGCTGAATATAGTAAAACAATACCTACTAACAATTTAACTACTTAAGGAATAAAATACTTAGACAAATGCAAATTAGTTCGTTATTAAAATATTTAATACTTTTTCAGCAACTTGTCAGCAGCTACTTACTGACATTAGTTCAGAAATTTTATAATTTATTAAGAATACACGAGTTTCTATTTATTTATTTAGTTCAAGGTATAAGAAGAAAAATATAATTGAATAAGATATAAGAGTTGCTTTATAATAAAAAATATAGCTATATCATTTTACAATATTGTTATGGTCGTGTGAAAACTACCCAAATAAGTCATTAAACGTTCATGTCCGGCGGCTAGGTGTAAACAAACCGGTGATCCTATATCGCGAGCCTTATAGAAGATTTCAGTGATTTCCTCGACTGCCTTCTCATGTGTGAAGCGTGAAGTAAATTAAATTAGTTGTTTTGTGTTAAGTGTTTAATAAAAATTAGTGTTATTTGTTAAAGAAATGTTTGTTATTGTTATAAAACGAACCCCTAACTGGCTTATTTGCATGCCTAGCACCAGATAACGAACAGCTAAACTGAACGAACAAGTAAAAAATATTGAAGAACAACTCAACAAACAACTAGTAGAACAGGATATCCTTATGAGGCAGTTAGTCGATCTAGAATCGAAGAGAAAACAAGAAAGAGAAGCTGAAGAAATCAAAAGGTAACAAGAAAGAGAAGCTGAAGAGACCATAAGACAGCAATAACTAAAGGAAATACTAAAATACCTGCAAGATTTGGAGGCCAAAAGACAAAATGAAAAATAGAAAGAGATCAAAAGACAAAGGACAAAAACCGAAAGAAGTCAAATGACAAAAAGAAAAACAGGAAAAAAAGGTCAAAAAGCAAATAGAATAGGACCGTCTTGAGAAGATTCTAATTGAACATGAAAATAAAAGAAAACAGGAACTACATCAAATGCAGGACTACTGAAAACGAACAATGTCGCATGTAGTCATCGATAAAGTCACGGGAGAACTAGATCATATCAAGGAACAAATTGAATAGGATAGGCAGCGTGGGAGATGATCTTGGATTGGAAGTAAAGTACAAGATCTTGAAAAAGACATTAGTAAACTGATATATGTTTAAAAAACAAAGATTCACTGCTTCGATAGCAGTTTTTGGTGATAAAAGTAAACCATCAATATTTGCTGGATCAACTTCCTGGACTATGTTGGTGCGACAGTTTGTGGCCGGAACAACAAGCATTGGTGGCAGAAGCATTCCTGCGAGTCATCAACAAAACTATCAATACCATCAAGAATTATACAGAACTGTTACAACTAGGACACAGAAGCCCAGTGAATCGCTTCAAGTGTTTTGAGTCTGACATTAGAAAGTTAATAATATTAGCATTTTCTACATCAGGTAAAAATAATACGCGGGAATGGATGCAACGTGGATGGAACATGGGAATTCAGAATTCAAAAAATTTTAAAAATAACCAGATTAGCGACGCAATTGTTCGTGTTTTAGAGTTGGAAGCTGTGTTCAATATCTCAGAACCTAAAATTAGATCCAGCCGTTAATATGCAGGGATGTGGGGGAAAGGAATTTGAGGTAATTCTAAGTGAGATACGAAAAAAGGTCACCTTCAAGAGAACCAATTTCTAGATCACTAAGAAAATCAAGGGCAAAATAGCCCCGATCGGAAACGACTATTAGCCAGTGCTAAGTGGCTAAACAGCACAAAACCTCCAAAATTATCTTCATTAATTATTGAAATCCTTTAAAAACGTGGCGGTAAAGGGAATAACAAATGGAAAAACAATTTCAGTAGACATCTGAGCAGCAGTTTCTGTTTTTAGAAGAAATCTCGTTGACGCTGAAGAAATAATGCCAGCAGATGTCCGAAGCAAACATCATAGCTAGTGAAACTGCGAATACCGGGTAGCATCGACATAATTGTCGAGGGGAAATTGGAGACATCCTGGGTGCTGCGTTGAACTGGTAAAGCCATTAGTTGACAGCAAGCCGGGAACGTACTTGATCGGAAAACCCTAGTACAATCAGACGGTAAAATTTTTGTCTGGGTTGGTTACATCTTTTCTAGTTATTATTATACCTTTATATTCATGTACTTGTTAGCAATAAAATAGCATCTTATATAAGTGAAAGCTTATATTATTCTTACATATTTAAAGAAGTATCCGTAGCACATGCATTTCTTAAATACTTTGTTCTAAGTAAAATTATAAACAGATACTTTACATATTTTCATGCCATATTGGAATTGATTATTTAGATTTTTTTCGTTAACAGCAAATTGTCAAAGCTTTTTAAGCTCTCATTTTACGGTATGTATTTTCTTTTTTTCAGCGAAATCAGGTAGTGAAGGGGTTTCGAGAAGGCAAAATTTGGGTTCTGATTTGTACAGACTTAATGGCTCGTGGTATTGACTTTAAAGGTGTTAACTTGGTAATAAATTATGACTTTCCTCCGTCTTCCATTACCTATGTACACAGAATAGGTCGTGCTGGACGTGCAGGAAGAACAGGGAAAGCAGTTACGTTTTTTACTCAGGAAGACTTTCCTCTTGTACGAAGGTATGTAGATTATAGAGTTGTAAAGTTGCATTCAATTTTTAATTGGGTATAAGGAATAAAATATTTTCGTGTCAAGGTCATCTGAATATGTATTTATATATATGTTACCACCAACAGGCTAAACGTCTTGAGTCTTACTAAAAAATCATAGATGTCAAACATAAAAAAATGTATAATTCGTATATATATATATATATATATATATATATATATATATATATATATATATATATATATATATATATATATATATATATATATATATATATATATATATATATATATATATATATATATATATATATATATATATATATATATATATATATATATATATATATATATATATATATATATATATATATATATATATATATATATATATATATATATATATATATATATATATATATATATATATATATATATATATATATATATATATATATATATATATATATATATATATATATATATATATATATATTATATATATATATATATATATATATATATATATATATATATATATATATATATATATATATATATATATATATATATATATATATATATATATATATATATATATATATATATATATATATATATATATATATATATATATATATATATATATATATATATATATATATATATATATATATATATATATATATATATATATATATATATATATATATATATATATATATATATATATATATATATATATATATATATATATATATATATATATATATATATATATATATATATATATATATATATATATATATATATATATATATATATATATATATATATATATATATATATATATATATATATATATATATATATATATATATATATATATATATATATATATATATATATATATATATATATATATATATATATATATATATATATATATATATATATATATATATATATATATATATATATATATATATATATATATATATATATATATATATATATATATATATATATATATATATATATATATATATATATATATATATATATATATATATATATATATATATATATATATATATATATATATATATATATATATATATATATATATATATATATATATATATATATATATATATATATATATATATATATATATATATATATATATATATATATATATATATATATATATATATATATATATATATATATATATATATATATATATATATATATATATATATATATATATATATATATATATATATATATATATATATATATATATATATATATATATATATATATATATATATATATATATATATATATATATATATATATATATATATATATATATATATATATATATATATATATATATATATATATATATATATATATATATATATATATATATATATATATATATATATATATATATATATATATATATATATATATATATATATATATATATATATATATATATATATATATATATATATATATATATATATATATATATATATATATATATATATATATATATATATATATATATATATATATATATATATATATATATATATATATATATATATATATATATATATATATATATATATATATATATATATATATATATATATATATATATATATATATATATATATATATATATATATATATATATATATATATATATATATATATATATATATATATATATATATATATATATATATATATATATATATATATATATATATATATATATATATATATATATATATATATATATATATATATATATATATATATATATATATATATATATATATATATATATATATATATATATATATATATATATATATATATATATATATATATATATATATATATATATATATATATATATATATATATATATATATATATATATATATATATATATATATATATATATATATATATATATATATATATATATATATATATATATATAATGGGATGAAATCAAAAAATATACTGTGTTACCTTTAAATGAATTCCTAGCAGCAGTTAATTTAATTGCTCGGTCGGCTTGTCCTATTACAACAGATTTTTTTGTACCATCTTGTCATACGTGATTGCATGCTCTAATGGAATGGCAAATATTTACAAAACGGTTATCAAGCGATTTTATACATTTTTTATCTGAAAAATACAAGGTAATCATATTTTGCAGTCGAAGGTTCCACACACTGCCCAGAAAAAAGTTAAAATACTTTTAATATTCAAGTGGGATCGCAGGTTGCGCCTCCTATCAGCTTCAACAATAAGTATATGATTTTTTTTCCTGCCTTAAAAACCCCAGTATACCAAATTATCCACTTTCGGAAAAGGACAATTTAGCTTTATTGTAATATTTTGACGTCAGGCATTCACCAATACTTTGGGATCACCATATATATATATATATATATATATATATATATATATATATATATATATATATATATATATATATATATATATATATATATATATATATATATATATATATATATATATATATATATATATATATATATATATATATATATATATATATATATATATATATATATATATATATATATATATATATATATATAAATACAAAATACAAAATATATAGAAATGCTCACTTCTGGATAAAGCCTCCTTGACATTAATGAGTTATTTTATTTTATATCACCACTTTGGCTTTTTTATGTCATTAAGCGAGAAAGTTTTATACCGCCGAAACAGACACTTTTTCCTCCTTTATAAAATGCTGAGATAAACGCTGCCGTTCTAGTTTCAACAAGTAGTAGATTGAAGTCCTTGCATGGTGAAGCAGTCTTGCTTAGATGCGAAATTTCCCGCCTAGTTTTTTACATTTTCTGGTAGAGAAATTTACGTTTTGTTCTTTACGCTCCCTGTTAACGAAACATCAGTTCAAGTGAACTTCATTCTGCAATTCCGTTTTGTTGTTGGTATTTACGCCCCCAACTAGATAAAATTACTTTATATTTTTTACGTTATCCTAGAAGGTAAGTTTACATCTCTAAACTCCCAACTCTATGGTTCGAATCTTAGTGTATGAAAGAAAAGAGTACACTATTATGATTTTTAGGAGCCAAGATTACTTCACATTATAAACGCTTTGGACCCTAGGTTGCCAAATCTGCGTTTATTAGTGCAACCTACTAAGAAAACTACAATCATAAAATCTAATTAACATGGATAAATAAATTGAATATTATGGCAAAAGATATTATAATTATATATTTCGTCTATAGCATGTGTGCTTCAAGAAAAAAACGGTTATCGAATTTCAAAAATTAAGGATTTGTTAGTAAAGATCCATAATAAAGAATTCTTAATGTGAAATATGACAACGCCGCTGAAGAAGTTGTATGGACATGTAAATATAAACGTAAAATCATAAAGCATATGCTTAAGGTGGATAACCGATTGGGTGCGTTACATTTCTGGACATCTAGCGCCGACGTATCGTTTTCAGTGCATTTTAAGTGATTTTTATGTCGTTATAGTTAATAGAGACTTAATTTTTGGGACTAATATTGTTTATAAATGCCCAGTGTGTGAAAAACTTGATTACAATTTTTCTAACCCTACTTTTCGATCATTACAAACAAACAACAATGGATTGGATGAGTCAACAACGGTTAATTTGGAAACCTAAAGTATTTTTAATAGTATATTTTATTCAATTTGCAGATAAAACTAAAATACAGCAGACAGTAGTCATATTAAATATTTTTACGCGATTTTGTTCCTATGTCTTTTTTTAGTTAAAGAACAGTATTTAATTGTTTATATACCTATATTCAATCAATAAAACAAATTATATGCTGCTGTACTCTATTATTTGCAAAATACTTTAAATACATGCAAATATCATATTTATTTCAGACACATATTAAGTTTTAATAATACTCTTTTTTAACTCATATTTGCTTTAACTGAAAAGTGGGTTAAAGTTATTGTAGCCAAGTTTTTTAGATGCCACGCTCTTGTCAAAAAATCGAGTTGTAAGAAAAAAAATCGCCGACAAAATGCACACAGAAAACACTTCGAAGCATGCGTGAAACAATCGCAATAAAGACGCCATAAAAAAAATTATTTCATATTAAGCCTTATTATTTCCTCTCGTAAGTTGCAAGTTTGGTATTCGTGAAAAAATTCCCTTTGAAATTCTGGTAGATATTGGCACTTTTTGAAGTCCCTAGATGAAATATTGAAAAACATGTTTTCCCGTTCCCGTTGGTTTTAAATATTGCTGAAAAATCAATGGTTATATTATGGGGACACCTAATAAAATGTAAAAATATTAATAAAGAAACTTAGTCAAGTGATTTTAAATTTTGCAGAAAACTTGAGTGTGATACTAAGGATTACCTGTTAAAATTTTGGTGAAAAGCTGTTATGGTAGAATGAAATGGCAGCCTAATAAATTCTTAAAAATTTTAGAAGAATTGTTTTATTCAGTACGTAGTTATTCATCAATATGTACAGTATATACATAAACAGTATTTCGTTCCCTTAATAAATATAAGGATTCATTACGAGGGATGTTGGGTAAATCTAATTTACCGAAATGTTAACTATTGGAAACAATAAATCCAATTGTCTTTTTGTTATTAAATTACTATTTATTTTATTGAAAGGGAAGTATTGTAATAGTAAAAGAATCACCCTCGGACATTTCTACAGATCTTCACGTTTAATAAAAATCGAATAGGGTGGAACATAATGACTAAATTTTGCACATAATTAAGTGTTACTTAGAACTAAACTGGTAACATTTTGGTACGAACCCGAGATGGCAAAATAAAATAATTGATTTCAAGCATTAAGTGTGATATAGTGATAAACTGGTAAAATTGTGGTACGAATTCAAGATGGCGACCAAATAAAAATCAAACGTCAAAATACTTTATTCAAATGACTACATATTATAATTATGATAAAAATTAATTATTTAATTTATTTATCTATTATGCACAAAAATCAAGTGTGGCAGTACGAATCCAGAATGGTGGAACAAAATGGCCCGCCATTAAAAATATTTGAAAAGACAGTATGTAAGTGTTAATAAAATAATAAAAGTAAAAAATAATGTAACTAAATTGGGTCACACTTCACTATTTATAATAAAAATTTACCGATTTTTTTATTAAATAAGTAGATCAAAAATAGAAAGGGAGAGTACATTTTTTCGGTCACATTTTTATTATTTATAACACTTCTGTTTTAAAACACAGTTTTTAAGATATGTACGATAATTCTATAATTAAAGTTTAGGTTACTTCTAACAAACTTTAAAAAAATACTTAGATATTATATGCTGTAACAGTTTTACGCTTTGCCTCCATGTGGTTCAATTTTTAAACAGACATGTGCGTCTGGTATAAAAAATGTAGCACAAATATGTAGACTGAGAAGTATTCACTAAAACAGATCAATTTACTCGATGTCTAAAATTGAATTTCTCATCTGAAGTGCTAAAGAAAAATATGTATAACCCTAAACTAGAAGCAAACATTTTTTAAATGTGTTGACTTTATTTTTGGAGTCAAAAGTGATGTTTGTGCTCCAAGGCCAAAATGTTTAATTTTACGACCCAAATCGCCGAGAGAAATGTTATATTTACATCCTGTGATGGTAAAAAAACACGAATTTATTTACTTGCATTATTCTTTACTCATTTAGTTTAAGGCTACCTATATTTTACACACACGCTACGTGTTCTACATGGCTGGGGCCATTTTCATTGATAAAATCAAGAATAGTTAGCGTCGTCTATATTTTAATAATCTATTGGAGCCTTGCTGCAATTATACACAATAATTGCCTTGAACGAAAACTATGATCTACGAAGCCCCTGGCAAATGTACTGTAACACACAAGAGGACTGAAAAATTGTAAAACACCCAGAGTGAGCTGCATTTTCAAAAGACATTTATAGACTATTTTCTTCACTGCGTTTTTACTTCTCTCGTAAAAGAGAAGTATTGTATTCGTAAAAAAATCACTCTCCGAGATTTTTTCAGATCTTCACGTTTCAGAGTCCCTCAATTCCGTCGGTACGGGTCTGTCTGTCTGTCTGTCTGCCTTTTCGCGGCGTAGCTAAAAAACTACTTACCCGATTGACTTCAAATTTTGGTCAAAAATTAAGGGTCATATGGGGATGACCTGGTAAGATTTTGGTAAAAATTCAATATGGCGAAACAAAATGGCGGCCTAATGAAATGTTAAAAAAAATATTATTAAAAAAATACTCATCCAATTTATCTGAAATTTTGCAAAAAACATCAAGTATTATGTTGGAATCAACTGGTAACATTTTGGTACGAATTGAGGATAGCGGAACAAAATGGCGGCTTAACAAAATATCTAAAAATTCAGCCTGAAAAACTACTTAATGGATTGATTTCAAATTATGTGCCATAGATAAATGTGGTATAAGGAGTCAACTGGTAAAATTGTGGTACTAATTCAAGATTGCGAAACAAAATGGCGACCAAATAAAAGTTTGGAATCGTGAAAAAATCACCCTCTTCACGTTTTAATGTCCTTAGTTGCCAAAAAATATTTTTCATCAATTCCGTCGGCCCGTCTGTCAGTTCGCGGCATCGTTTAAAAACTGACCCGATCGATTTAAAATTTTGTCATAAGTCATATGGGGATGATCTGGTAATATTTTGGTAAAAATCGAGTATGGCAAAAACAAAATGGCGGCTTAGTAAAATGCTAAAAAATTATTATGAAAGCTATTTGTCGAATTTACTTCAAATTTTGCACAAACATCAAGTATTATTTTTAAATGTGTTCAGATTATTTGTTTCGTTTAGATTGACAAACAAAAATCTTTTTTGGCTTTTTCGCAACTAATATAAATATTTGCTTCAACTAATTTAAAGTTAAATATTTTTATTCAGTTGCGAAAAAGCCAAACAAGATTTTTGTTTATAAAGCATTATGTTGGAATTAACTGGTAACATTTTGGTACGAATAAAAGATGGCGGAACAAAATAAGAAAACTACTTAATGATTTCAAATTATTTGCCATAACTAATTGTGTTATAGGACTCAACTAGTAAAACTGTGTAAAACTAATTCGAGATGGCGGAACAAAATTGCGGCCAAATAAAATTTCTGTAATCATGAAAAAATCACCATCGCAGGTTTTGCATATCTTCACGTTTTAGCGTCCCTAGATGCCAAAAACCATGTTTTATCAATTCCTTCGGTCTGTCTGTCAGTATACGTTATAGCTTAAATACTACTTACCCGATTGACTTGAAATTCTGACCAAAAATTAAGGGTCATATGGGGATGGGTAATATTTTGGTAAAAATCCAAAAATGTTAAAAAGAATTTGTTAGAGTGGTGTATTATTTGGGGTTAAGATCCAGTAAAAAAAACAAGCATTTTTTAAATTCTCGACGTTTCGGAACTTAATTTGTGCATCTTCAGGACACATTTATAGATCATATATCCATATTATCAGTCTTTACCTACTCCGTTGGTTCGCAGATATTTACTGGATCCTAACCCCAAATCATACATCACTTTAACATAACAACAAAAGGATCGTTAACGAAAACCAGTCAGAAACTTAATATCTGTGAAGTATCTGCGGACCAACGGAGTAGGTAAAGACTGATAATATGGGTTCCAATTTAAGATGGCGAAACAAAATGGCGGCCAAATAGAATTTTTAAAAAATCTTGTTCAATTGACGGTAAATTTTGCAGAAAAATTAAATGTGATATAGTGATAAACTAGTACGAATTCAACATGATGTAGCAAAATGGCGGTATGTGTCAATGTAAAAACTACTTATTTAATTTATTTTAAATTATGCCCAAAAGTCAAGTGTGGCATAGGTAGAAAGAAAACAGTAAAATATTGGTAGGAATTCAATATGATGGAACAAATAAAAATTAAAAGACAGTATATGTAACACATATATACTGTGACTATGTACTGAACTAAATTGGGTCACTCTTCACTATTCCTAACAAATGGAAAAAAATCATAACGAGGGAAGTTCCGGGTATAGAAATTTACCGATTTTTTTTAAAGAGATTTAATTATTTTAACAACTAAATTTCACATAATCACATAGTATATAATATACTTACTGTAGAATAATTTTATAGAGTGAATGACGAGCGAATCGAATAGGATTAGTTCATTTGATAACTTTTTTATATGTATATATTGTTGACCGTATCTTGTAGATATTTAATTTGTTTTAGTTAATAGAAATTTTGTTACATACTGAAAAATACTAAAAATGGTAGAACAACGTGGTTAACTACCTACGCAAAACAGTTCATTTCATTTTGTTCTCTACTGGCAATAATTTAATTAGTGGATGGTCCTTCGGGATTAAAACCGGCGGCTGGAAAATTCACTATGTGACATGAACCGTAAAATAATAATGAAATCTATCGGAATCTAATTAATTTGATTTTCTATTTAGTACCAATTTTAATAGTATATAATTATATTTACGTAATATTCGCTCTTAGATTTAGAGTGGTATTACGTTAAGAAAGAAAGTAAGACTTGTCATAAAGCTACTGTATCGGGCGATAAATATTAAGTTATTTATTCAACATAAACCATAATTACTCAACGTACATGTTTATACAGGATTATCCGAAGATGGCTAGACACGCCGGTTTTCCACGTCATGGGTGTCTGGATTTGGATACCCAAAATAGTCATTTATAATAGATCTTTCCGTTTAATCCAATAATCCTTAGTGAAAAACAACTGAATATCATAAAAAACTAAATATCAGATAACAACAACTGAACATCAGATAAAACTGCAAAAGTTTTCAAATGCAATGCCATTTTTATTATGAGATTTTTCAATTGCTGGTATATTATTTAGTCTAAAGTGATATCTTTTATTTTAATAAAGCCGATTTTTCGCTGTTCTAAATAGGGAAAATGTTGGTCTTCTGTGATAATATTTCCCACTAAAACCTGAAATTGGCACCAGTATTGATACCGCTGTTCTTTCTTTGACGGTACTTAAATCTCATTGACAAAGAAAAAATCGGACTTTAAAATTATGACAAAGTTTTTTATTTTCAACGAATTAACGTTGAATTAAGGTTAAGAAATAAAATATTTATTAGATGACAGGCTAGAAATTGTAAAATTATTTTTCACGATTGGAGATATTTTGAGAAACGGATTTCACTGTATATAGATATTAGAATTAAGGCGCTTTTCGAAAAAACAAAAACAATAAAAGATAGGCTAAGAAATGTAAGGAGATAGTGGAGTAAAACCGCTATAAAAATGTGCCAAAATATTTTTTGATGGTACAACTACATGAAGCTTATACAGGAAAATCAGGTAGGATCATGTGCATGTAAAATGGCTAATTACGACTTTTTTAGTGGGTTGTGTCAATAATTGTACAAATTTTATATTTGTGTTTTTTTTACACACACACACCTCCCTTTAATTTCGAAACTAATCAACTTATTTACATGCACAAGGTTATATCCGAACATCCTGTAAAGGTTTTATATGGTTGTACCTTCAAACATTTTTTTTTCGAGAAGGAAGCGACTTTTCTCCGCGTTTTTACTGCACTAAGACCATATATCAGAAATGAAGTAATTGCTGAACATTTTTTAACAAATGTGACGAGTTATATTCCGCAGTCCGTATAAGCAGTGAGGTATGGTCCATAGCATCGAATGGTCAGTTATGAAACAGTTCTGTGAGCCATGAGCATTTTGTTTTAATACCATACAATATTCTTCACACTCCATATATGCCGCAGGCGGTACGAGAAGCAAGATATGATTCATAGCATCGAAGTGTCAGTTATGGAACAATTTGGTGAGCTATGAAGCATTTTGGTTAAAAACCATATAATATCCTTCACGCCCAATATCTAACAGGGCAACAAAAAGAACTTTGTTTTCGGTTTGTTACTTCGATCTTGACCTAGAACAGTCGCCAATTCAAACCTAAATATTATTTGTAATAAAGATGGTGCTCCACCTCATGCCGTTTGAGAAACGGTGGAATATTTGAGTCATCATTATGACGAGTTATTGACGAAAGGAATAACCGTAATGGAATAATTAGTTGGCCACCCAATAGAGCAGGTATTACGCCAATGGATTCAATTTTACGAGATATTTGAAGAATGTATCATATCAACGACCCAATAGAAATATCGAAAAGCTCCGGTAAAAAAATTGTTATATTTTGAAAGATTGAAAAGGGGGCAACAGGCCTGTTTTGAAAGCAATGGAGTATATATCGAACATTTATATTATTCAAATATTTGCTGTTCATAATTATGTTATTCAGTTTTTCTTATCTTTCTGTTTTATATGCGTTAAAATACGAATTTTCTTTTTACAGGGATTATATTTATAATGTTCATTTTAGCACTAATATATAAATTATAAAAAAAAACAACCATTTCATGCTATTTTTTAAAGTTAATTTAATGTTGCTTATTCGTCGAAAATAGAAAACAATTATCACAATCCGGTTATAAACCATTTATTTTTATTCTGTAAAATGAAAGCACATGCCATATGAAGACGTACAAACATCGTATTTATATTTTTTGTTTTTCAATATTTTCAACGACATTTTCCCGAAATTCCAAATTATGTCGCAACGTCAACTGTTAACCTCAATTTAAAGTTACCGAGTATTCAGGTTTTACCTAAACTTATTTTTAAGTCCAATCTATAAAGAGATGGAAGACAAGTGGATAGGAAAATTAAGAGTTTTTGTGGAGTATTGCAAAATTCGTTAAATTATCCTGAAAAAGAATTATTGTCTGTTTCATACACATGTCCTTTTCGGGTAAATTCTTAGAATTTTCTTTCACAGAACCACTACTTTGAAGCCATTTTACTCAAAATATACTATACTACAGGTTCAAAAATTCCCACAATGAATTTGGAATTTTTATGTATTTTAAGCAGTCAAAGTTTAAATTCAATTAAAAACAATATCCGACATGCCTTGTGTCTAGATATGACTATTATTATTAGGCAAATTCGACCAGTTTTGTATCCATCATTTTCGGATTACGCGGGAAGAAATTTAATAAATGACTATTTTGGTTTTCAAAATGACACCCATGGCGAGGAAATCCGGCTTGTCCAGTCTTCGTTGGATAACTCTTTACAGTTTACATACATACATCACATAAATCATTCGGTCCTGAACGAAAGCTTTCCACAATTGCTTCTACGCCTTTGTGTTTACTTTAGAGATTTTTTTTATTCATAATCTATTCGTTTCAATTTTGGTAGTTTTCATTCGCAATGTAATTCAAAGGAAATATTTAAACATTTTTATTAAAACGTTTAAATTATATGCGTACGTTTCGACACTACCCCCGGCCGCGTAAAGGCATAATGTACTATTATTCAGAGCAGTGGTAATCTGAATCACAGTATACTATGGGTTTATGTTACGCGTAATTTCAAAAAATATTATGTACCGCGATTCAGAGTACGAGCTTGTTTTAATGTGCTGAAACCCAGTATATAATGAATTTAAATAATTTGCGTTGCTGTTAGGACAATTTGTATCACAAGTTACCACAAAGTATTTGTTACATAATTAATATTGCTGATGTTTTTTAGACTAGCTATCTTGAATTATCCAATATATTATATCAGATACAATTGAATTTAATTTGTGACAATATTAGAAAAAATATCATATTATTATATTTCATAAAAAAGACACATTTTTGTGATTGAACAACTGGGTTTATTTATATATAATATAAAAAAATCGTTAATGACTTTTTGCACTTGGTTGGTTTCTAAAAATATTTTCTATTAAATTATGCTTCCGTTTGGCTGTTCTTTTCAATTCCAAATTAGACGGTCTACCTGATTGAATCCGTTTCTTTCCAGATGTAAGTCCATTTCGTATCCTTCTTCTGCTAATAGCCGTGGGTTGAACCCCTATTTGTTTTGAAGAACGTCCTTTCCTTAAATTGCAAAGGAAACTTCCGAGTTGTGTTGATGTTTTTATTTTTTTTAATTCAACATTAGCTTTAATGATGCAATTCGTAAAATCGGCGGTGATATTTTCTGATGCAATTTCTATTAGATTCTGAAAATTTTCTTTTAGACTTTCTACTGCTGAAGTGTGTTTTCTGTGAACGTCTGATTCCTTTTTCTCTGTTTCCAAAATGGAATCAACCTCAGTATTAACTAACTGTTGAATATTTCCTTGTGGGTTTTGATTAATAGGTGTGTTGTCAAAAAAATTTTCAGATTCGTCGAAGTCCATATTTTAGAAAAAATCATCTGAGGCGTCATCACCGAGAGCTAACTTTGCTAACATTTTCTTATCTGACGGAGTAAGTAAAGGGGCGTTCGGAAGAAGTACTCCAAAAGATTGTTGCACAGCACACAGATGTTTGCAAAATTTACCTCCGATACCAAAAGGACAGTCGCATATTCCTAAAGCGGCATCCACGGTATAAAGCAACATCTCATCACTACTTGTTACACAGTAACTATTTTCTGAAATTTTTTCGCAAGAAAGTTTTTTGGCCTTTTCAGAAAATTGAAGATAAAGTGTTTCATTTTTGGAAGATCGACTACTAGCAAATAATAACAAGTGTCTTCTGTGATAAGATTCAAAGACGTTCGATATAAAATCTACTAAAGCACATAAGTTGAATGCCTTGCATCTTTGCAAAACAACGTCCTTAAATATTCGTATCGACGCCTCTACATAGTTGTTGGTATTATTTCCCCTTGTGATTAGGGAGGCTCGGTAACACAAACACCACTCTTCCCTCCGCTGCCAGAGGGCGTCTATATGTTTTTCTAAACGTGGATATTGCATAAATTTTTCATTATTTTTAAAATCATTAAGTAACTCTTCGGCCTCTTCTAAAGTGGTAGCAAACATTATAGAGCGAAACGAAATCATCACCTCTTTTCTAATTTCTTTAGGGATTTGATTTTGGCTATCCCATAACCAACGCCAGAAAGCCTGGGAGACGTGAAAAATACAAAGAAGAAGTTTTGGCTTTAACTGATGTGATACAGAAAACACAGATGCGAGCGCGTTTCTCTCCGCTGAACTGTCGTCAGTCATAAATATACTAGGATAACAAGCATGACCAAAACCTTCATTTCCTAACGTTTCTTTAAGTAAGTTGAAAGCTAAAGTATAGTTCGCTTCGCTTTGAGAAGTGTGTAATATGCAAGCTAATGGTATAGTGCCAATTTTAGAAGCGCAAAACATAAACGTGACACATGTATTTGTTTGGTCACACGAACCATTAGAGTCAACAAAAACAATTTCTTTAGCAAAATTTTCGTTATGAGGACGCATCATTATTGGAGTAAGTATAATCACAATAAGAGGGTTTTCCTTTATGACTATATTAATCTGTTTTTCTCTCTTGTAAAAATCGATCTTTTCTTTCAAGACCTTTATCATCGAATCTTCATCTCGACCACCAAAATTCGATTTTCTGTAACGAAAACACAGTAAATAATACAATACAACATTCCGGCATATTACTTACCTCCAAGTTTCATATAGGTGTTTAACTTGACGTTCTGTAGGATTCTGTTGTGCATTAGCTAATACTAACGATAATTTAGTTTTGTTTGTTTCGTGGCAATTCTCCAACAACATTTCGTGGTAATTTCTTGCTGTCGCATTTGTCATACCTTCGCTAAAGTATCGAAGAAACGTTTCTCGTACCTCTGGTGACATTCTTAAATAGCTAAATGCTTCAGCTACGTACACTCGGTGGGAATGTTTAAATGTAATCTAAAATATACAGAATAGTTTTATACACCTACAGTTTTTATAATCTAAAAATAATTTTTGTCAAATAAAAACAAGATAATAATTTTATCTACTATTAAATTATATATTAATTATTCACTTACTTTTGAACAATAATTAATAGTATCTATAAACAAACAACGTGAGTTATAATAACTCACGCTAACCCGAGAATTAACCGAATATGAAAGTAGCTTTATTGTTATTTGAAGGAAGTTGTCACTTAAATAATTTTACGTTTTCAAATTAAGTTAATACTGATTACTCTTTTATCTTAGTATTTATGTTTATAGTCGTAGATAAAGATAGTATTCAACTTGCGGTAATGGTCATAACTCGCTTGATGAATTACCTACACACTCGCCTGCGGCTCGTGCTGCAAAATCTATCTGCGCGAGTTATGACTTACATTACCGCGCGTTAAATAATATACTATTACTAGAAATGATTCGTAGTAGTATAGAAATTCCCACTGACCTTAATACAACCGTGATATCCATCCTTTAAATACCTGTCGTTTTTTATCGTGTTTCTATTAACTATTTTAATCAAAAAGTCAATTTTAGCATTACACTCTTTATCTCTAATTCGAGTGTCTTCTCTTTTTCTACTTTTCACTTTGTTAAAACTACTATGCTGACATTTAAAAACTTTTCGGTATAGGTATCGTTTGGCCGATGGATATGTATAACGCACAATCCAGTTAGTGTTTGTTTTATGACTGAAATCTGCCAACCAACTATTGCACCAAGCACTATTATCTTCATTGTCTGCCTTTTTGAAACGAAGTATTGCCATGAATCCATTGTCGTATAACTCTAAATATTCTATTAATAATGAATCACTACACATATTAACCAACACCTCCTTATAGTCCATTTTGATTGAGTTTAAACTAATTCACTTCCACAGGTTTGTACAACAAATAAATAATCACAAGAGACAGAACATAACCAAACTTTTTCCAATCAACTTGTTCTCAGCAAGTCTGAATCGGAGTATAAATTGGCCGAGATGCACGAGCGTAATTTAAATCCATTATATACTGCGTTCCAGCTCTTTATAATAAAGTCGTGCTCTGAATCGCGGTACATATAATCTTTAGAAATTACGCGTAACGTAAACCCATAATATACTGCGATTCAGACTACAACTGTTCTGAGTAATAGTACATTATGCCTTTACGCCCCCCGGCCGGGTTCTTATGACTAGTAACTTTATATATCAGAATATTTTTCTCACTTATGGGCAGTATTAAAGTTAATGGTCATAAGAATCCGGCACTGATGAGTGTCAAAATGTAGGCATTTGTTTTAAATGTTTTAACAAATCTGTCCAAAAATCTGCGTAAATATTTCCTTTGAATAATATATTCTTTAACTTTGGCAGGGAGTAGTGTGTTCCATTGTTTAAGTTTGACGTATGCAGTTCAGCAAGTTAATACCAAGAAATTTCTATTTTGACTTTTTAGTAAATTGCAAAAAAAGATGAAATTATGCCATTTTTAAGGGGCTAATTTTTTGACGGATCAAGGCAATATAAATAAGTATTAAAATAGGAATGCTAAAAACGGGGTACCAGACATATAAAGTCTCGATGGCGCGGCACGCTGATTGACTCGTATACAGGGTTTCTGTTAATATTTTAAATGAGGTTATATGACCCGCCAGGATTTGCTAAAAAAAATATCAAGTGACAATTGAAAAGTAAAAAACCTTGCTTTGAATATTATAAGGAACACCATGTATAATATCGTTTTATTAAATGACCTTTTCCTGTTGATTATAAATATTTCTTATTTCAGTCTAGAAAATTGTTAAAAATTCTGCCACAAGCGGCATTAACTCTACATTAAATCTAGTGAAAGTGTCTCTCTCTTTCTAACGCATTGCTACTCCTTTCAGAGTTTTTTCAGTCGATGCTATTTTTTTTACTTTTCAATTATGGATTGTTTTTTTTTTTTGGTAAATCCTGGCAGCAAAGATTAAACCCTCAAACCTTTGTCTCAAATTATTGTCCCTTTATATACAACGTTTTTTTATAGTTTATATTGTAAACTGATATCCTGTAAACGAGTCAATTAGCGCTTGCCATCGGGACTTTTTATAAGTCTGGAAAAGGTTTTGTTTCACGTGTAAATAATATGATAAAATGTATGGTTTACGGCTTTACTCGTCGTATTAGTTATTCGTATATACACTAATATAAGTGTATCAGTGATAAGTATATATTTATTTTAACGAATGAATATTATGGACTATGGATTCGGGGTTTAGGCTTAAAAAAATTAAACAGTGAAATACCACAAATTCTGTTAATTTTTCACTGACTTATTTATGTAGGCATGAATGTATACCCATTATTTCGTGGCGATTTGACCAATTTGGATAATTTTTTTAGGAAATATTTAGGGTGATGCCGGGTAGGGAAGAATAATTTTTTCGACATATCGATGGCTATTGATAGCTATTGTTATATAGAATAACAATTGTTAAGTTGGAAAAATATCGATGCATCGATAGTTGTCGGTATAACTGTCGATACTTGTATACGATATATCCATAGTTATTGATAAGTATCGACATATCGATAAATTGTTTGATAGGTGATGTGCTATCGCCTATCGATAGGTAAAATCTAATATCGCCCATCCCTAGATAGTGCACAAAATTATGTAAAGTGAGATGTTCACTGGCTCACTCATATAAAGAGACAAAAATTCGTAGGAGACTTTTTAATTCATAGTTTCTACCTCTTAAATTATATTTTTTAGAAGGAATATATGAGCTGTAGGTGGTGTCTGCTGTTATTAAAAGTCCACTAGGTATTTAGTTATTTTAAATTTAATGTTTGTAAGTGACATATTAAAAAACCTATTTGTGTAGAAATTTATCAGTCTGAAATAACAGTATAGGACAGTTTTAAAGTTCATACCGGTAACCTAGAACAAATAGAACTAAAGCTGAGACTAGTGCAATTCGATATTGTTGAGGGTCCTGAATAACAGACTAAAAATCATTATAATATCCAACATTAAAGTAAATCATCCGCTGTTTTAAATTTCAGCGTTTTTTTCAAAAAAACGCAATTTATCTCAAAAACCACTGTAAAAACGAAAAAAACTTTAGGAAGGTAATTTAAAATAACAAAAAAAAATTATCGTTTGGGCTTCGGAAATACCGATAACAAGAAGAATATTCCTTTCTGAAAATCGTGAAATTTTCAAGAATAATACATTAATAAGTAAAATACATTTAAAAGAATGTAAAAAAAAACATTTAATTTAAACCGGTAAACTTACATATTAATAGGAAATAAACATCAATAAATATTAAATAGAACATATATCTCGGAACTACTAAATTAAATTTTAATAAAGGAATATAAATTTTACATAAGCATTTTAGAAACATATTTTAAAACTATATTTAATTCGTCATCGGTTTCACTTTCGGCGCCTCTTCATGAGTTTTACATTTTGCTCTTGTTGTGTTTTTCTCGCATTTTACCATTAAATATTTATAAAAAAAATAAATTGTAAAACTTCGGTTACGATTAGATTGTATTTCTTAAGGCTGAACTGCACACAGCAAACAAAATATCAGCGACAAGGTGAAGTCACGTTCAAAGTAATATGAAAAGGTACTGACGTGTTGGAAAATACAAATACAACACTGAAAGAAACCTGGGCTAACAGAATAAATTACAATTATTATTTGAATGGCGGCGCCTCGGATAATATTTAGGAATTTACTTGCTTATGGCTGTCCGTAGGATGAAGTCGTGGGAGGGGGGAGAAATTATTTTAATTTGTATAAAGTGAAGACTTTTTTTTGATTGTTGAACTTTATTATGTTAATTGAACATGTAAAACAGATAAAGGGAGGATCTATAGATCCCATTCAGGAAGAGGGGGCGAATTACTATTTTCAACTGATCCAGTGCTTTCGTTAATACATAAAATTGTATTCGGTGCCCCTTTCGCCCGCTCTATATCCGCCAGTGAATTTATCAGCTTTGATTTCGATGTGCGGATCGTTATTCGGTATTCCCTCGTTCGATTTTCGTTTGATTTTCGATCTGCGATTTGCGAATTTATAATAAAATTTATCAGTGTTTCTGTGATTTTTACTTCCGTCGTAAAACAGAGATACCTATTGTAATCATGAAAAAATTACCCTCCAAAATGTTTGCACTCTTCGCCTAGAGGCCGTAAAACACATTTTCTTCATTCCGTCGGTCTGTCTGTTTGTTCGAAGCATAGCTGAAAAATTACTCACCCAATTGACTTGTTGACAAATGTTAGTCAAAAATTAAGGGTCAATGGAGATGACTTGGTAACATTTTGGTATAGTATGGCGGAAGAAAATGGCACCCTAACGTTAAAAAATTGCTACTAAAAAATAACTGACTAAACAAAATGGCGGCCTAATAAAATATTAAAAATATCAGCCTGGAAAAACTACTTATTGGATTGATTTCCAATTTTGTGCGAGAATTAAGTGTGATATAGAATGAACAGTTAAAATTGTGGTACGAATTCAAGATGGCGGAAAAAAATAGCGACCAAATGTGTTTGTAATCGTGAAAATATCACCCTTCCAGGTTTTACCTTTCTTCATGTTTTAGCGCCCCTAGATTTCAAAAATTATGTTTCATATCTGTCAGTTCGCAACATAGCTAAAAGCTATTTACCCGGTTGACTTCAGGTAGTCAAAAACTAAGGATAATATGAAGTTGACCTGATAACATTCTGGTAAAATTCCAATATGGCCAAACAAAATGGCGCTTTAGTGAAATAATTTACCTCAAATTGTTACAAAATCAAGTGTGTGAACTGTTAACATTTTGGTCCAAATCCAAGATAGAATTGAAACTTTATGCAAGCATTAAATGTGATTTAGACATAAACTGGTAAAATTGTGGTACAAATTCAAGATGGAGGAACAAAATGGCGGCCAAATAAAATATTTAATAAACATATTCATATTTAACTGGCTTCAAACTTTGCACAAAAATTAAATGTAATATAGGGATGAACTGATCGAATTCAAGAAGATGGGACAAAATTGCGCTCTTAAAAAAATCAGTGTAAAAAGTACTTATTCAATTTATATGAGATTTTGCTCAAAAATCAAGGGTGGCACAGGTAGAAACTGTTTGGTACTCATCCAATATGGTGGAACAATAGAAATATTTGAAAAGACAGTATATGTGTTAGTAAATAACTATGTGTGGAACTAAATTGGGTCACACTTTATTATTCCTAGTAAAAGGAAAGATTTATAACGAGCAAAATTATGGGTAAAGGAAATTTACCGATTTTTATAATCATGCAATGCCACGTAAATATTCTAACTGAAAGTTACCCCTGGAAGTAGACGAAAAAGTTTAAAACGAAAAATGATTATATTAAAGCAAGTACTTAATTAGTACTATATTCTGGTAGAATATTAGATAACGTACATCAGGTTTACCGGTTTTCGATGGTTTTACGGCGTAATTCCCCTATTCGTGATGAGAGAGAATTGCGGTTTTACTGTTTTGTCAAATGAAACAAGCCATAAACAAACTTTTCATAGCCCTCTTCGATTCTCAGATACAAGGTGAAGTTGAAATCGTCGCAATTTGAGACCTCCCTCATTTTTCGATTATGCTTTACCTTATCGAAAAAATAAAAGCTATATTATGTTATATAGTTTCTTACGGGTTTTTCAAAATTTAACCCTTATAGGGGTGAAATATGTCTATATATTGTTTACAATATCCCTTTACCTAAAAATATTTAAAGACGATTCTTTCGTCAATGGCTTTTAAAAATAATTATCCAAATATAAATTTCAGAATTTTTTAAAATTCGACTCTTAAACGGATAAAACGGAGTTATTTTTATTGCCCCATTTAACAGCTAATATATTGTATTATTAACATAATATGTACGCTATATAGATTGAAGTCGCAAAATTTTTTTCTAAAAAATATAAGTTGGGTTTAATCGACGTTTTAGAGTCCCTAGAATACGAAAAATATATTTTTAGAACAAAATTTTATGATATTTGTTCAATTGTGTGCGACTGTGTATATGTAAACAAAATTTGCGCCAACCAACGATAATTTGAGAACGGTTAAACCGGTTCGCTTAAAATTTGAACCAAAAATAGTGTAGGTTAGTGTCCCGCGGGAATTAAATTTTGGGTGTCACGGACGTAGATTTTCGATATTTTTAGGGGTATAAAAATAAAAAAAACATAACAGGAGAACGCAACAGTCAAATTGAAAACTATGAATAGTTGGGTTTAATGTCCCGACATTGAAAAATTGTGTGTGTGGCAAAAATGACGAAACACGTCAATTTTTTTATATACAAAATAATGTTTTGTCCATTATACAGCGTAGTCTTGTGAACA
This sequence comes from Kuschelorhynchus macadamiae, assembly GCA_030620095.1. NCBI lineage: Eukaryota > Metazoa > Arthropoda > Insecta > Coleoptera > Curculionidae > Kuschelorhynchus > Kuschelorhynchus macadamiae. The sequence continues at coordinate 149,801 of JAUTXW010005442.1, forward strand.
AGATACATTTTGCAAAAATCGGTGTAACATGTCAAACTTCTTTTTTTTCTTTAGTAGATGTCTAGGCTTTGAAAGAAACCTCGTTAATAATTTTATTTTTTGACAATGTATATTGCTGATTTTCTATAAAACTTTTTGAAATCGGAGTCAAACTAATAAAGACAGCAAATAGACATTATACTCATGGTACTAGATTCAAGACACGCATACATATATGTCTTGTTGCGTAGGAATAAAGAATTAGTTTGACGCCGACTTCAAAAAGTCAATTTTTAAGATGGCATAAAATCTTTTTTACTTTTTATTTTTTTAGGTCAGTTTAATTTTTTTATATTGTTTTTTACATAACGTAATAAATTAATCCTTTGTTTAGCATTTTGCTAACTTAGA
>JAUTXW010005443.1:0-149643 GCA_030620095.1 Kuschelorhynchus macadamiae
GGCCTGGCCTGGCCTGGCCTGGCCTGGCCTGGCCTGGCCTGGCCTGGCCTGGCCTGGCCTGGCCTGGCCTGGCCTGGCCTGGCCTGGCCTGGCCTGGCCTGGCCTGGCCTGGCCTGGCCTGGCCTGGCCTGGCCTGGCCTGGCCTGGCCTGGCCTGGCCTGGCCTGGCCTGGCCTGGCCTGGCCTGGCCTGGCCTGGCCTGGCCTGGCCTGGCCTGGCCTGGCCTGGCCTGGCCTGGCCTGGCCTGGCCTGGCCTGGCCTGGCCTGGCCTGGCCTGGCCTGGCCTGGCCTGGCCTGGCCTGGCCTGGCCTGGCCTGGCCTGGCCTGGCCTGGCCTGGCCTGGCCTGGCCTGGCCTGGCCTGGCCTGGCCTGGCCTGGCCTGGCCTGGCCTGGCCTGGCCTGGCCTGGCCTGGCCTGGCCTGGCCTGGCCTGGCCTGGCCTGGCCTGGCCTGGCCTGGCCTGGCCTGGCCTGGCCTGGCCTGGCCTGGCCTGGCCTGGCCTGCCTGGCCTGGCCCTGGCCTGGCCTGGCCTGGCCTGGCCTGGCCTGGCCTGGCCTGGCCTGGCCTGGCCTGGCCTGGCCTGGCCTGGCCTGGCCTGGCCTGGCCTGGCCTGGCCTGGCCTGGCCTGGCCTGGCCTGGCCTGGCCTGGCCTGGCCTGGCCTGGCCTGGCCTGGCCTGGCCTGGCCTGGCCTGGCCTGGCCTGGCCTGGCCTGGGCTGGCCTGGCCTGGCCTGGCCTGGCCTGGCCTGGCCTGGCCTGGCCTGGCCTGGCCTGGCCTGGCCTGGCCTGGCCTGGCCTGGCCTGGCCTGGCCTGGCCTGGCCTGGCCTGGCCTGGCCTGGCCTGGCCTGGCCTGGCCTGGCCTGGCCTGGCCTGGCCTGGCCTGGCCTGGCCTGGCCTGGCCTGGCCTGGCCTGGCCTGGCCTGGCCTGGCCCTGGCCTGGCCTGGCCTGGCCTGGCCTGGCCTGGCCTGGCCTGGCCTGGCCTGGCCTGGCCTGGCCTGGCCTGGCCTGGCCTGGCCTGGCCTGGCCTGGCCTGGCCTGGCCTGGCCTGGCCTGGCCTGGCCTGGCCTGGCCTGGCCTGGCCTGGCCTGGCCTGGCCTGGCCTGGCCTGGCCTGGCCTGGCCTGGCCTGGCCTGGCCTGGCCTGGCCTGGCCTGGCCTGGCCTGGCCTGGCCTGGCCTGGCCTGGCCTGGCCTGGCCTGGCCTGGCCTGGCCTGGCCTGGCCTGGCCTGGCCTGGCCTGGCCTGGCCTGGCCTGGCCTGGCCTGGCCTGGCCTGGCCTGGCCTGGCCTGGCCTGGCCTGGCCCTGGCCTGGCCTGGCCTGGCCTGGCCTGGCCTGGCCTGGCCTGGCCTGGCCTGGCCTGGCCTGGCCTGGCCTGGCCTGGCCTGGCCTGGCCTGGCCTGGCCTGGCCTGGCCTGGCCTGGCCTGGCCTGGCCTGGCCTGGCCTGGCCTGGCCTGGCCTGGCCTGGCCTGGCCTGGCCTGGCCTGGCCTGGCCTGGCCTGGCCTGGCCTGGCCTGGCCTGGCCTGGCCTGGCCTGGCCTGGCCTGGCCTGGCCTGGCCTGGCCTGGCCTGGCCTGGCCTGGCCTGGCCTGGCCTGGCCTGGCCTGGCCTGGCCTGGCCTGGCCTGGCCTGGCCTGGCCTGGCCTGGCCTGGCCTGGCCTGGCCTGGCCTGGCCTGGCCTGGCCTGGCCTGGCCTGGCCTGGCCTGGCCTGGCCTGGCCTGGCCTGGCCTGGCTGGCCTGGCCTGGCCTGGCCTGGCCTGGCCTGGCCTGGCCTGGCCTGGCCTGGCCTGGCCTGGCCTGGCCTGGCCTGGCCTGGCCTGGCCTGGCCTGGCCTGGCCTGGCCTGGCCTGGCCTGGCCTGGCCTGGCCTGGCCTGGCCTGGCCTGGCCTGGCCTGGCCTGGCCTGGCCTGGCCTGGCCTGGCCTGGCCTGGCCTGGCCTGGCCTGGCCTGGCCTGGCCTGGCCTGGCCTGGCCTGGCCTGGCCTGGCCTGGCCTGGCCTGGCCTGGCCTGGCCTGGCCTGGCCTGGCCTGGCCTGGCCTGGCCTGGCCTGGCCTGGCCTGGCCTGGCCTGGCCTGGCCTGGCCTGGCCTGGCCTGGCCTGGCCTGGCCTGGCCTGGCCTGGCCTGGCCTGGCCTGGCCTGGCCTGGCCTGGCCTGGCCTGGCCTGGCCTGGCCTGGCCTGGCCTGGCCTGGCCTGGCCTGGCCTGGCCTGGCCTGGCCTGGCCTGGCCTGGCCTGGCCTGGCCTGGCCTGGCCTGGCCTGGCCTGGCCTGGCCTGGCCTGGCCTGGCCTGGCCTGGCCTGGCCTGGCCTGGCCTGGCCTGGCCTGGCCTGGCCTGGCCTGGCCTGGCCTGGCCTGGCCTGGCCTGGCCTGGCCCTGGCCTGGCCTGGCCTGGCCTGGCCTGGCCTGGCCTGGCCTGGCCTGGCCTGGCCTGGCCTGGCCTGGCCTGGCCTGGCCTGGCCTGGCCTGGCCTGGCCTGGCCTGGCCTGGCCTGGCCTGGCCTGGCCTGGCCTGGCCTGGCCTGGCCTGGCCTGGCCTGGCCTGGCCTGGCCTGGCCTGGCCTGGCCTGGCCTGGCCTGGCCTGGCCTGGCCTGGCCTGGCCTGGCCTGGCCTGGCCTGGCCTGGCCTGGCCTGGCCTGGCCTGGCCTGGCCTGGCCTGGCCTGGCCTGGCCTGGCCTGGCCTGGCCTGGCCTGGCCTGGCCTGGCCTGGCCTGGCCTGGCTGGCCTGGCCTGGCCTGGCCTGGCCCTGGCCTGGCCTGGCCTGGCCTGGCCTGGCCTGGCCTGGCCTGGCCTGGCCTGGCCTGGCCTGGCCTGGCCTGGCCTGGCCTGGCCTGGCCTGGCCTGGCCTGGCCTGGCCTGGCCTGGCCTGGCCTGGCCTGGCCTGGCCTGGCCTGGCCTGGCCTGGCCTGGCCTGGCCTGGCCTGGCCTGGCCTGGCCTGGCCTGGCCTGGCCTGGCCTGGCCTGGCCTGGCCTGGCCTGGCCTGGCCTGGCCTGGCCTGGCCTGGCCTGGCCTGGCCTGGCCTGGCCTGGCCTGGCCTGGCCTGGCCTGGCCTGGCCTGGCCTGGCCTGGCCTGGCCTGGCCTGGCCTGGCCTGGCCTGGCCTGGCCTGTGGCCTGGCCTGGCCTGGCCTGGCCTGGCCTGGCCTGGCCTGGCCTGGCCTGGCCTGGCCTGGCCTGGCCTGGCCTGGCCTGGCCTGGCCTGGCCTGGCCTGGCCTGGCCTGGCCTGGCCTGGCCTGGCCTGGCCTGGCCTGGCCTGGCCTGGCCTGGCCTGGCCTGGCCTGGCCTGGCCTGGCCTGGCCTGGCCTGGCCTGGCCTGGCCTGGCCTGGCCTGGCCTGGCCTGGCCTGGCCTGGCCTGGCCTGGCCTGGCCTGGCCTGGCCTGGCCTGGCCTGGCCTGGCCTGGCCTGGCCTGGCCTGGCCTGGCCTGGCCTGGCCTGGCCTGGCCTGGCCTGGCCTGGCCTGGCCTGGCCTGGCCTGGCCTGGCCTGGCCTGGCCTGGCCTGGCCTGGCCTGGCCTGGCCTGGCCTGGCCTGGCCTGGCCTGGCCTGGCCTGGCCTGGCCTGGCCTGGCCTGGCCTGGCCTGGCCTGGCCTGGCCTGGCCTGGCCTGGCCTGGCCTGGCCTGGCCTGGCCTGGCCTGGCCTGGCCTGGCCTGGCCTGGCCTGGCCTGGCCTGGCCTGGCCTGGCCTGGCCTGGCCTGGCCTGGCTGGCCTGGCCTGGCCTGGCCTGGCCTGGCCTGGCCTGGCCTGGCCTGGCCTGGCCTGGCCTGGCCTGGCCTGGCCTGGCCTGGCCTGGCCTGGCCTGGCCTGGCCTGGCCTGGCCTGGCCTGGCCTGGCCTGGCCTGGCCTGGCCTGGCCTGGCCTGGCCTGGCCTGGCCTGGCCTGGCCTGGCCTGGCCTGGCCTGGCCTGGCCTGGCCTGGCCTGGCCTGGCCTGGCCTGGCCTGGCCTGGCCTGGCCTGGCCTGGCCTGGCCTGGCCTGGCCTGGCCTGGCCTGGCCTGGCCTGGCCTGGCCTGGCCTGGCCTGGCCTGGCCTGGCCTGGCCTGGCCTGGCCTGGCCTGGCCTGGCCTGGCCTGGCCTGGCCTGGCCTGGCCTGGCCTGGCCTGGCCTGGCCTGGCCTGGCCTGGCCTGGCCTGGCCTGGCCTGGCCTGGCCTGGCCTGGCCTGGCCTGGCCTGGCCTGGCCTGGCCTGGCCTGGCCTGGCCTGGCCTGGCCTGGCCTGGCCTGGCCTGGCCTGGCCTGGCCTGGCCTGGCCTGGCCTGGCCTGGCCTGGCCTGGCCTGGCCTGGCCTGGCCTGGCCTGGCCTGGCCTGGCCTGGCCTGGCCTGGCCTGGCCTGGCCTGGCCTGGCCTGGCCTGGCCTGGCCTGGCCTGGCCTGGCCTGGCCTGGCCTGGCCTGGCCTGGCCTGGCCTGGCCTGGCCTGGCCTGGCCTGGCCTGGCCTGGCCTGGCCTGGCCTGGCCTGGCCTGGCCTGGCCTGGCCTGGCCTGGCCTGGCTGGCCTGGCCTGGCCTGGCCTGGCCTGGCCTGGCCTGGCCTGGCCTGGCCTGGCCTGGCCTGGCCTGGCCTGGCCTGGCCTGGCCTGGCCTGGCCTGGCCTGGCCTGGCCTGGCCTGGCCTGGCCTGGCCTGGCCTGGCCTGGCCTGGCCTGGCCTGGCCTGGCCTGGCCTGGCCTGGCCTGGCCTGGCCTGGCCTGGCCTGGCCTGGCCTGGCCTGGCCTGGCCTGGCCTGGCCTGGCCTGGCCTGGCCTGGCCTGGCCTGGCCTGGCCTGGCCTGGCCTGGCCTGGCCTGGCCTGGCCTGGCCTGGCCTGGCCTGGCCTGGCCTGGCCTGGCCTGGCCTGGCCTGGCCTGGCCTGGCCTGGCCTGGCCTGGCCTGGCCTGGCCTGGCCTGGCCTGGCCTGGCCTGGCCTGGCCTGGCCTGGCCTGGCCTGGCCTGGCCTGGCCTGGCCTGGCCTGGCCTGGCCTGGCCTGGCCTGGCCTGGCCTGGCCTGGCCTGGCCTGGCCTGGCCTGGCCTGGCCTGGCCTGGCCTGGCCTGGCCTGGCCTGGCCTGGCCTGGCCTGGCCTGGCCTGGCCTGGCCTGGCTGGCCTGGCCTGGCCTGGCCTGGCCTGGCCTGGCCTGGCCTGGCCTGGCCTGGCCTGGCCTGGCCTGGCCTGGCCTGGCCTGGCTGGCCTGGCCTGGCCTGGCCTGGCCTGGCCTGGCCTTGGCCTTTTTTTTGGCCTGGCCTGGCCTGGCCTGGCCTGGCCTGGCCTTGGCCTGGCCTGGCCTGGCCTGGCCTGGCCTGGCCTGGCCTGGCCTGGCCTAACCTAACCTAACCTTTTTTTTTTTTTTTTTTTTGGGGTTGGAGAAGCGATTTATCGCCTAGTGTCTGGGCTCCTTGTGCCGGTCTTGTGTTGCCCAGAGCGTGCAGGGCTCCTGCCTTTTCCTAAGGTCAGACTACCTGCTAAACTCCCTTCCCCGGGCGCAGCTCGCAAACGGAAGATCCTTTCGGACATACATCGTTATGTAGCTCGGTACTTGTTTATCTGTATGGTTTAGGCTTGTGCGTCTTCTATTTCTTCCGCTTCCTTCCTTTTCAATATATCCACTATCATTTTTGAGCCTATGTTCCATGATCTAGCTGAAGAAACCATTTCTTCAATTAAATGTACACTATTTACAATATTAAAGCCTAATGCTGTGTTGGCCTCATGGCGTTGCAGTTCCCACCTAGGACATTGTATTAGGGTGTGCTCTGCGTCGTCTAGTTCGCTGCAATATGTACACAGGTCGTTAGTTTTCCCGATCCTATTGGTGTATTTGCGGAATGTACCATGCCCTGACAATACTTGTGTGATATGGAAATCTGTATGACGGTGTTTACATGAGATCCAATTATGTATGTTTGGGATTAAATTTTTTGTCCACTGGCCCTTGTTTCTATTTTCGTCCCATTTTTCTTGCCAAATTTGCATGGTCTCCGATCGTGCCCTTTCCCTTTCTACTTTCGTAGGTGGTTGTCCCTCGTTCTGATCTAAAAGCCACCTTTCCCTAGCTATAAGCTCTATGGGTGGTATCCCAGTTATGACTTGTAGGGCAACTGTCGAAACCGTGCGATAGGCGCACGCTACTTTCAGCAATGCCTTCCTTTGTAGGCTTTCCAGCATATTTCTGTACTTAGCTATGCCTAAACCCTGTCTGTGCCATACTGGTGCCCCGTATAGGATGGTCGATTGCATAACTTCATATAGCAGTCTCCTTTTTTGGAAGCTTGGACCTTTTATGTTCGGCATGAGTCGTGAGATCGAAGCGATTTTTTCTTCTGCTTTCTTGGTGACTGCGCTTACATGGCTCGTGAAAGATATGTTTTCTCCCACCACTATACCCAGGTATTTTATTGATTTCTTTGGGGCTATTTGTAGATCTCCTACCGAGAATGTGATGTCCTGTCTGTTTCTACGTCCGCTCAGGATAACCGCTTCTGTTTTTTCGGGCGCCAGTGTTAGTGCGTTTTCGTACATCCAGTTTTCTACCATACGCAATGTTGCATTCATTTTCGTTATGAGATCTTCTTTATTCCTTGCGCTGGCGATGATCGCTAGATCATCTGCGTATCCGATGGCTTCTACGTCTTCTGGGTATCTGAGTTTCAGTACTGGATCATATAGGATGTTCCAGAGCACTGGGCCCAGGACAGAGCCTTGCGGGATACCGGCGGTGATGTCTCTTATTTCGTTTGTTGCTATAATGTTTCTTTTGTTAAAATAATCTCTTAAAATATTTATCAGATATTGAGGGATCTTTTTGTGAATCAGCCTTCTTAGGATTTTTCCGTGTGATGCAGAGTTAAATGCGTTTTTGACATCTAATGTGATTAGGGAGCACCATCTTTCTCCGATTCCTCTTGACTTTGTCGTCTCAGCTATGTCGATTACCCTCTTAACTGCGTGAAGTGTCGAGAGGCCTTTTCTGAAGCCGAACTGATTTGGGGCCAGACCTCCTCAATCGCAAGTGCGTCTTCTAGGCGCCGCCTGACAAGGTGCTCGTACAGCTTTGCCAAAGTATTTATAAGACACAACGGTCTGTAGCTGTTGTTTGATTCAAAATCTTTGCCCGATTTATGGATTAAAACAAGCTTGGCTGTTTTCCATGTGTCTGGAAAGGTCTGGTCACTGAGTAGCTTGTTAAAACAAACTAGTAGTTCTCGAGGGGCAATTTTTGTCAATTCCTTGACGGCTTCGGGGGGTATGCCGTCTGGTCCGGGGGCCTTTCCACTTTTTATTTTTTCTCCAGCTGTAGCCAGTTCTTCAAGAGTAAAGGGTGGTGCGTCCTCTGTGTAGATCCTTGTTGGTAGAATTTCGTCGGAAACTGGAAATAGAGTGCTTATTATTTCTTTTGTCTTCTTGTCCGTTAGGGTGAAGGGAAGTCCAGAATCTTTGAAGGAGCGCTTAACTATTTTATAACCTTCTCCCCAAACGTCTTCATTCAGTTTGTCACAAAGGTTGTTCCATTGGTTTCGTTTTTCGTTTTTTATTTCCTTTTTTAATTCCTTTTGGGCGTTCTTGTAGTCTAGCCAAGTTCTGGCAGATCGTTCCTGGTTCCCTTCTGCTCTAACACCTCTGGTATGTATGCGTCTTAATGTAATACAAGTGGCTCGTTTTTGTGCTATTTGTTCTGTCCACCAGTATGGCATGGTTTTTCCCGTGTTTAATCTTGACTTCTGTGATTTTTTAACTACTGTTTTGAGTATAGTCGTGATGTTATCTGGGTTTGGTCGGTTTGTTATATTTTCCAGTTCCCTTCTTAATTCTACCTTAAACTTGTTTTCGTCAAGTTCAAATCTGCCTTTCAGTTCCCTTTTCTTTTTTGTGCTGTCCTTTACCGTGAAGGTGATATGTCGATGTGGCGATATTGTCTCGTTGTCTAGCACTTCCCAGTTCTCTATTTTTCTTGCCAGGCCCTGAGTAGAGAGGGTGACGTCGATAAAGGTTCCAGTTCTGCCTCTTACAAAGGTTGGCTTATCCCCTGTGTTATGAGTCACTAATTGTAATGTTGTTCCCGCTTCTGACAAAATTACACCTCTTGGGTCGCTAAGGGGTGATCCCCATTCAGGCGACTTGGCGTTGAAGTCGCCGAGAATTAAGGACTCTCTGCCTCCTCTGTGTACGGCCTCTATCAAAGCGTCTATGTAGGTCGCGAAGTCCTGCAGGGGGATGTTAGGGGAGACATAGCAGCCAAATATGTCGAAGTCTTGTGTCCTTATATTAATGACGCCATCCATTTTTACCACCTTCTCTACTCTTATATTACGATTCGTAAAGAAAACCGCTACGTCATCCTTATTATCGCTAATCCAACCTTTGCTCTTGGCTATTTTCTTATTAGGTTCGCTGGCTACGATGATGTCTGCCAAGATCTCCTGAGATGTTGAGAAGGCCATGTCGTGCGCACGTGGTGAACGGTCTGCGTTTATTTGTAATATTCTAAGAGGCATTTTTTTGTTGGGTGGCTGTCTGCGATTTGCTCCTCATAGCCCTTTTTGTCAAGGACAGGGCGCGCCGGAAGGCCGGGCACTTACCCGCTCCTGCCTTGTGACCCTGATTACATAGAGGACAGTATTTTTCTTCCTTGCACTCCTTTTCAGTGTGACCAACTTTGCCGCAATTGTGGCAAAGCTGACTCCTGTCCGGACCTGTACATTCTTTTGCCTGGTGGTTGTAAGCCCAGCATTTAAAACACCTATCGATCCTTAGGTGTTTGTCCAGCCTGCAGTTAGCTATTCCAATTCTGATGTATGTCTCTTTCATTAAAAACTCCGATTTTTCTTTCGTTAGCATAAGGGTAGCTGCTAATGTATTACCTGTATTGGGTCTAAATTCGCCAAGCCTAAATTCGTTTTCTTTTAATTTTCCAATCTTTGTTTCTATGCCTCTACGACTTCTTCCCTGGAGGTAGTTATGTCCATACCTCTAATGTGGATTGCTTGGTTATCTTTATACTGGTTTGGACCTTTTATACTGACGTTGACATCTCCTTTGGCTTTAATGATCTGGGACAGTTGTTTTAGTGCCTCATCGTTTTGTTCTGTTACGAGTAACAGTTTTCCATCCTTGGTTTGCTTGGCGCTCCTGACTGTATCGCTTACCTTAGAGTTCAGTATTCTCGCTTTCACATCTTTTAATATTTCTACAAACTTTTTACCTTTTTCTTCTACAATCAGTGCGTATGTCTGCCTTTCCTTTCGATTAGCTTGAGGCCCCCGCTGAATTGCAGATTGTGTTGTTTCCCGTGTCTTCGTTGTGTAGATCATGATGTTTGTGTTAGTCTTGTGAAATACTGCCTCCACCATTTTTCTAAGTTTTGCTAAGCTTATCCTATTTACATGATGCATAGCTATCCATTCATCCTCCCCGGTCTCTTCTTTCAGTTTCTCCAACATATCCCATAGTTGCTTATCATTTCCTTCTTGTTGTATTTTCACTATTTTCTGCGTTACTGCCGGCTCGCCTTTTCCGGTTTTTATCCTGACAGTCTGCTCTAATACCCCAAAATCCGTTTTAATATCTTCTAGATCTGGAAATCTGTTCTTATATAGCAGCTGAATGCTTTTTTCCATCTGGGCATCTTCTGGTTCTACCAGCACCACTTTTACAGTTGTCGATTTGGTATTTAAAGGGTTGCCAACTTTTATTTCAGTATGAGTGAATAGATCTTTATCCCATATTAGGTCCTCTAAGCCACGGTACTGTCGTATTCGTCTATCCCTTGCAATGAGCTAAGGGTGGGGTCTGCAAAATCTCCCGTTTGTGTGGCTACGCTCCGTTTCACCGCAGAGTTTGTTTGCGTTTCTACGTCAATGTTTATTTTCTCCACTCTCTCATATCTGTGCTTTTCAATCCACTCGTTTACCGTTCTCCTTTTAAGTATTTCGACCTGCTTTTTAAGTTTGATTGCTATCTCCTTTATTTCCCTTCTAGTATTCTGCTCGATCCTCTTTTCTAGGTCACCACATAATTTACAAGTCGCTTCTAGAAGGGTGGGGCCTCTTTCAGGACAAAAGCTTCAGGGCTTTCGATCCTTTTATAGGGTTCGCCATCCTGTGAGGATTCAGGTAGCTTCCTTTTTTTTTCCGAGCTACACGAAAAGCTACGTTGCAATAGTGACATTGTCTTTAATTTCTGTTGCGGTTTCGCTTCTCATCTCTGTGCTTCTTCATCCCACGTAAGTTTGTTTACGGCCGCGCCTTTTTCTCAGTTTTCTGGTTAATCGCAGAATCTTCCTTGTTTTATTTTGCCCTGAGCCATCTCTCACCTGGGGTAAGTTTGTTTTTCCGTCCGCCATTTTTGTGTGACCTTTTCATTTTATCCCTACTGCCAGGTCCTTAGTCAGCCGTTCACATACGCTGTTGGAGTTCTCCATGGAGTCCGTCGTGTCCTTTTTAAGTGTCACTCGGTGCCCTCCATATCTGGAGAGCTGCCGCTATCCGCCAACCTAACCTAACCTAACCTAACCTAACCTAACCTAACCTAACCTAACCTAACCTAACCTAACCTAACCTTTAACCTTTTTTTAACCTAACCTAACCTAACCTAACCTTTTTTTTTTTTTTTTTTTTTTTTTTTGGGGTTGGAGAAGCGATTTATCGCCTAGTGTTTGAGCTCCTCGTGCCGGTCTTGTGTTGCCCAAAGCGTGCAGGGCTCCTGCCTTTTCCTAAGGTCAGACTACCTGCTAAACTCCCTTCCCCGGTTAGCGCAGCTCGCAAACGGAAAAATCCTCTCGGACATACATCGTTATGTAGCTCGGTACTTGTATATCTGTATGGTTTAGGCTTGTGCGCCTTCTATTTCTTCCGCTTCCTTTCTTTTCAATATATCCACTATCATTTTTGAGCCAATGTTCCACGATCTGGCTGAAGAAATCATTTCCTCAATTAAATGTACACTATTTACAATATTAAATCCTAATTCTGTGTTGGCCTCATGGCGTTGCAATTCCCACCTAGGACATTGTATTAGGGTGTGCTCTGCGTCGTCTAGTTCGCTGCAATATGTACACAGGTCGTTAGTTTTCCCGATCCTATTGGTGTATTTGCGGAATGTACCATGCCCCGACAGCACTTGTGTGATGTGGAAATCTGTGTGACGGTGTTTGCATGAGATCCAATTATGTATGTTTGGGATTAGATTTTTTGTCCACTGGCCCTTGTTTCTATTTTCGTCCCATTTTTCTTGCCAGATTTGCATGGTCTCCGCTCGTGCCCTTTCCCTTTCCACTTTCGTAGGTGGTTGTCCCTCGTTCTGATCTAAAAGCCACCTTTCCCTAGCTATAAGCTCTATGGGTGGTATCCCAGTTATGACTTGTAGGGCAACTGTCGAAACCGTGCGATAGGCGCGCTACTTTCAGCAATGCCTTCCTCTGTAGGCTTTCCAGCATATTTCTGTATTTAGCTATGCCTAAACCCTGTCTGTGCCATACTGGTGCCCCGTATAGGATGGTCGATTGCATAACTTCGTATAGCAGTCTTCTTTTTTGGAAGCTCGGACCTTTTATGTTCGGCATGAGTCGTGAGATCGAAGCGATTTTTTCTTCTGCTTTCTTGGTGACACTGCTTACATGGCTCGTGAAAGATATGTTTTCTCCCACCACTATACCCAGGTATTTTATAGATTTCTTTGGGACTATTTGTAGATCTCCTACCGAGAATGTGATGTCCTGTCTGTTTCTACGTCCGCTCAGGATAACCGCTTCTGTTTTCTCGGGCGCCAGTGTTAGTGCGTTTTCGTACATCCAGTTTTCTACCATACGCAATGTTACATTCATTTTTGTTATGAGATCTTCTTTATTCCTTGCGCTGGCGATGATAGCTAGATCATCTGCGTATCCGATTGCTTCTACGTCTTCTGGGTATCTGAGTTTCAGTACTGGATCATATAGAATGTTCCAGAGCACTGGGCCCAGGACAGAGCCTTGCGGGATACCAGCGGTGATGTCTCTTATTTCGTTTGTTGCTATAATGTTTCTTTTGTTAAAATAATCTCTTAAAATATTTATCAGATATTGAGGGATCTTTTTGTGGATCAGCCTTCTGAGGATTTTTCCGTGTGATGCAGAGTTAAATGCGTTTTTGACATCTATTGTGATTAGGGAGCACCATCTTTCTCCGGCCCCTCTTGACTTTGTCGTCTCAGCTATGTCGATTACCCTCTTAACCGCGTGAAGTGTCGAGAGGCCTTTCCTGAAGCCGAACTGATTTGGGGCCAGACCCCCTCCAATCGCGAGTGCGTCTTCTAGGCGCCGCCTGACAAGGTGCTCGTACAGCTTTGCCAAAGTATTTATAAGGCACAACGGTCTGTAGCTGTTGTTTGATTCAAAATCTTTGCCCGATTTATGGATTAAAACAAGCTTGGCTGTTTTCCATGTTTCTGGAAAGGTCTGGTCACTGAGTAGCTTGTTAAAACAAACTAGTAGTTCTCGAGGGGCAGTTTTTGTCAATTCCTTGACGGCTTCGGGGGGTATGCCGTCGGGTCCGGGGGCCTTTCCACTTTTTATTTTTTCTCCAGCTGTAGCCAGTTCTTCAAGAGTAAAGGGTGGTGCGTCCTCTGTGTAGATCCTTGTTGGTAGAATTTCGTCAGAAACTGGAAATAGAGTGCTTATTATTTCTTTTGTCTTCTTGTCCGTTAGGGTGAAGGGAAGTCCAGAATCTTTAAAGGAGCGCTTAACTATTTTATAACCCTCTCCCCAAACGTCTTCATTCAGTTTGTCACAAAGGTTGTTCCATTGGTTTCGTTTTTCGTTTTTTATCTCCTTTTTTAGTTCCTTTTGGGCGTTTTTGTAGTCTAGCCAAGTTCTGGCAGATCGTTCCTGGTTCCCTTCTGCTCTAACACCTCTGGTATGTATGCGTCTTAATGTAATACAAGTGGCTCGTTTTTGTGCTATTTGTTCTGTCCACCAGTATGGCATGGTTCTTCCCGTGTTTAATCTTGACTTCTGTGATTTTTTAACTACTGTTTTGAGTATAGTTGTGATGTTGTCTGGATTTGGTCGGTTTGTTATATTTTCCAGTTCCCTTCTCAATTCTACCTTAAACTTGTTTTCGTCAAGTTCAAATCTACCTTTAAGTTCCCTTCTCTTTTTTGTGCTATCCTTTACCGTGAAAGTGATATGTCGATGTGGCGAAATTGTCTCGTTATCTAGCACTTCCCAGTTCTCTATTTTTCTTGCCAGGCCCTGAGTAGAGAGGGTGACGTCAATAAAGGTTCCAGTTCTGCCTCTTACAAAGGTTGGCTTATCCCCTGTGTTATGAGCCACTAGTTGCAATGTTGTTCCCGCTTCTGACAAAATTACACCTCTTGGGTCGCTAAGGGGTGATCCCCATTCAGGGGACTTGGCATTGAAGTCGCCGAGAATTAAGGACTCTCTGCCTCCTCTGTGAACGGCCTCTATCAAAAAGTCTATGTAGGTCGCGAAGTCCTGCAGGGGAATGTTTGGGGAGACGTAGCAGCCGAAGATGTCGAAGTCTTGTGTTCTTATGTTAATAACGCCATCCATTTTTACCACCTTCTCTACTCTTATATTACGATTCGTAAAGAAAACCGCTACGTCATCCTTATTATCGCTAATCCAACCTTTGCTCTTGACTATTTTTTTATTAGGTTCGCTGGCTACGATGATGTCTGCCAAGATCTCCTGGGATGTTGAGAAGGCCATGTCGTGTGCACGTGGTGAACGGTCTGCGTTTATTTGCAATATTCTAAGAGGCATCTTTATTGTTGGGTGGCTGTCTGCGATTTGCTTCTCATAGCTTTTTTTGTCATGGACAAGGCGCGCCTGAAAGCCGGGCACTTACCCGAGCCTGCGCTGTGACCCTTTTCTTTGCAAGTATAGCAGGATTCTTCATTTTTGCAAGCTGCCGCAACATGTCCATCCTCTCCGCATTTGAAGCATTTTCCTTTCATTTCTTGGCCAGAGCAGTCTCTCTGCTCGTGGCCGTATCCCCAACATCTTGCGCATTTTTTAACATTTATTCTCTGTTCTATGGAGCAGCTAACGATACCGATTCTGATCTGACGGTCCTTTAGAAATTCCCCAACTTTGTCTTCCCTTAGTAATAGGGTAGCCGCTTGGGTATTGTTCCTGTACGGTCTCAGATCGCCTAATTTGAACATTCCCTCCTCAGTAGTGTTTAGCCGGGCTTCCACTGCTTTTATGATGTCCTTCCTCTCAGATAACTGCATCTATCCCTTTGATATGAAGTGCTACGTTTTTCCTTTGGGGTCCGCTGGTTCTAACATTGGCTGTCTTCAGCACTTCCTTTATTTCCTTTTGGATTTCTTTTAGGGCGCCGTCGTCTTTCTCAGTTAGTATCAAGATCTTTCCCTCCTTTGTAGCTCTGATGCTTTTAATTGCTTCGCTTGCCGTGTTTGACTGTATCTTCTCTTTGATCCTGTTGACCGAGTCTTTGAAATCGTAGTCTTTATTGTCTACTATTATTGCGTAGCTTCGCCTTTCGAACTCCTTGCGCTCTTTGTTCTTGGTGCTAGTTTTGCTTTCTAATTCTAGTTTCCTTTTTGTGGTATATATAACTGCCTGGGTCTTCGATTTCGAGAAGATTGCCTCTGTCATCCCTCTTAGCTCTCTCAGGCTTATGCGCTCCAGGTGGTGGAGAGCTACCCAGTCAACTGTTTGTGTTTCTTCTCTTATCCTACACAGCTTTTCCCACAAATCTTTACCTTCTTGCCAGCCTGAAACTCTAATGATGGTTTCTTCGCTGTGCTGCTCACCCGACTGCATTTTAACTGTAGTCGTTTGCTTCACTTTTTCGAAATCTCCGGCCATTTCCGTTAAAAAATTATATTTATTTTTGAACAATGCCTGGACGCTTTTGTTCATTTCGGTGTCATCCGGTTCCACAAAAACTACTTTCGTTACATTGGCCTTAGCGTTCAATGGATTACCTATTTTGATTTCTGTTTTTTCGTAGCTATCTTCTTGCCATGTGTTTTGCGCAAGAGCTACGTAGTCCTCATATGTCTCTATGCTCTTAAAACATACGGCTTCTTGTTTTTGACTCGCTTCTGTTTGGGTTCCCGTATTTACTACGGGTTCTGCATTCATTTGCGTTCCTGTGTCTACGCATGGGTTTTTTATCTGCTCGGAGCAGCGATCGTCTAGCCATTTGTAGATCGCTCTGTTACTTAGCTTGTCGATATGTACTTTTAGTCTTCTGTTTATTTCTTTAATTTCTTTCTTTGTGTTTTGCTCTATGTTATTATCTAACTCTTTCGCCAGTTCTATTATAGTGCTTAGGGCATCCTTTAGAATAGTCGCTTCTGTATTCTGAATTTTCCTCGGCTTATGAACATGTCTGCTTTCATCCCGTTTTCTTTTACGCTCTTGTTCTATCGATTCCGGAGATGAATCAATAAGTACACTGTCCTCTGTGTTTTCTCGTTGAGAAGGTGGTACCCTTTTCAGGCTTTCGCTCCTGTTCTGGGAGCCCACTACTTTTGCATCTGCTGATGTCGTTTGTCCTTTGTTTCCTAAACTAATCGCTCGGTGTCTTACAGGTGATCTGCTAATCGAGTCCCTCCTCTTGAAAGGGTCCGGGATGTCTTCCTTCAGACTCAGACTCAGTGTGCTTGGGGTAGAATCTCTCTCATAGGAGGGTTTTTTCCGTTATCTGCTGTATTGCATTTTGTCAGAGGCGTATCCTTTTTCCTTGCCGGGTCGTTATTATGTGGCTGAGCCGGTGAGCGGCTCCGAAGGGACCCAGCCACGTGGTCCCCACCGCCCTGGTTTTTTCCATTAGGGTTCATTTCCATGTATGGCCCGTTATTTGGTGGGCCAGACCATTTCCCGGTTTCGAAAATCTTTTCGGGAGCCGGGAGACCCATAGGCAGGTCTATACCTGGAATGTGCCATCAGGTATTCCTGCCTATACTCATGTCCTGAGAGTTTGCCGTGTCGTCATAATTTTTCCGTCCGTGAAGGAGAAGAAGAAAGATAGAAAAGAAAAGAGAGACCCCTAGCCCTCGAGACCTAATAGCGTTGGAGTCGGAAGAAGATTTTACCAAGGGAGGTCGATAGGAAAGATAAAAGAAAAGGAGAGAATTTATGTGCTTGGTATGTGTGTTTGTGTGCGTGTGTGTGTATGTTGTGTGTGTGGGTGTGTGTGTGGTGTGTGTGACGAGTCGGTCCACGGCAGTGGCTTTCGCACAAGATTTTGGGGTGTTTTACTTCCCCTCACTCTACTTATGGCCACCACTAACCAGGTTCGGAAGAAACCTGGCCGTTCTCCTATCCGCCACCCGGAGACGCGCCAGGTGTACTCCCCCTGGAACCTAACCTAACTCCTAACCTAACCTAACCTGGTTGTCCCTAACCTAACCTAACCTAACCTAACCTAACCTAACCTAACCTAACCTAACCTAACCTAACCTAACCTAACCTAACTGATCTAACCTAACCTAACCTAACCTAACCTAACCTAACCTAACCTAACCTAACCTAACCTAACCTAACCTAACCTAACCTAACCTAACCTTTTTTTTTTTTTTTTTTTTTTGGAGAGGTTGGAGAACCGTTTTATGGGGGTGTGTTTGGGCTTCTCGTACCGATCTTGTGCTGCCCAAAGCGTGCAGGACTCCTGCCTTTTTTTCCGAAAGGTCAGACTACCTGCCAAACTCCCTTCCCCAGATCTTGCAGCTCTCAAATGGAAGATCCTTGCGGACATACGTCATCCGGAGAGCCCGTGTCATTTGGCTATGTGCTCTTCAGTATTGTGCCCTTTCTTCGGTTTCTTTTCTTTTCATAATATCGACAATCATCTTGTATCCTGCGTTCCACTTCCTAGGTGAAGACAGCATTTCTTCAAATAAATGTACACTATTTACAATATTTACATCTGCACTTATATTGGCTACGTGACGCTGGAGTTCCCATCTTGGGCAGTTTATTAACGTGTGTTCGACGCTATCCGATTCATCGCAGTATACACAGTGATCGTCGGTTTTACCAATTCTACTCGTGTATACTCGAAAGCATCCATGTCCTGACAGTATTTGTGTCAAATGGAAATCTGTGTGTCGATGTTTGCACGCGATCCACGCTTGTATATTTGGGATTAGTCGCTTTGTCCACTGGCCCTTGTCCCTGTTTTGATCCCATCTCTCCTGCCACATTTGTATTGTCTCGGTCCTTGCCCTTTCTCTTGCCTCTTTTGTAGGTGGTTGTTGTTCTTCCTTATCCAGGATCCATCTTTCCCTAGCTATTAAGTCAATTGGCGGTATCCCCGTAATGACTTGCAGAGCTATGGTAGATACGGTACGGTAGCCGCGTGCGACCCTCAAAAGAGCTTTTCTTTGTATGTTTTCCAGACGATTTTTGTTTCTGGCGTTCCCTACTCGTTCACCATGCCATATGGGTGCCCCATAGAGGACAGTCGATTGCATGACCTCGTACAACAGCCTTCTCTTTTGAAAGCTCGGGCCTTTTATGTTTGGCATGAGCCGTGAGATCGAAGCTATTTTTCCCTCTGCTTTCTTGATGACACTATCTACGTGACTCGTGAAACTCAAGTTTTCTCCCACCACGATGCCCAAATATTTTAGACATTTCTTTGGAATTATTTGTATGCCGTCCACTGAGAAATTAATCCCCTGTCTATCTCTGCGGCCACTCAGGATGACTGCCTCTGTTTTTTCTGGTGCCAATTTTAATAGGTTTGTGTTTAACCAATTTTTCACCATATTCAGTGCTGTGTTCATTTTGAGGACAAGTTCTCCTTTGTTCTTTGCACTAGCGATGATCGCTAGATCGTCCGCGTATCCGATGGCCTGTACTTCGTCTGGGTATCTGAGATTTAGGACTGGGTCGTACATAATGTTCCAGAGCATGGGGCCCAGGACAGAGCCTTGCGGAATGCCGGTCGTGATGTCCCTTAATTGTTTTGCTGTTTTGATCTTCCTTTGATTAAAATAGCTTCTTAAAATATTTATCAAGTATTGGGGGATCCTTTTACGGATAAGGCTTCTTAAGATTATCCCGTGTGATACTGATTGAAAGCATTTTTTACGTCTAATGTTACCAGCGAGCACCATCTTTCACCCGTGCCTCTGAATTTTGTAGTCTCAGCTATGTCTAGTGCTTTTTTTACTGCGTGGAGGGTCGAAAGTCCTTTTCTAAATCCGAATTGGTTTTCGGCTAAACCTCCTCTAGCTTCCAATTCGTTTTCTAGTCGTCTCCTCACTAGGTGTTCGTATGTCTTCGCCAATGTATTTATCAGGCATAATGGTCTATAGCTATTAGGAGATTCGAAGTCTTTTCCTGATTTATGTATTAGCACTAGCTTGGCTAGCTTCCACGTTTCTGGGAAAGTCTGTTCTTTTAATAATGTGTTGAAGCATTCCAGTAGCTTTTGCGGAGCAATGTTTATCATCATCTTGACCGCTTCGGGGGTATCCCGTCTGGCCCAGGGGCCTTTCCGTTCTTGATTTTATCCCCGGCTGCGGCTAGTTCCTCCAGGTCGAAAAATGGTACTTCGTTTGTGAAAATTTGTGTAGGAAGTATTTCGTTGGATAACGGAAACAATGCATTTATTATCTCGTTTGTTTTAGCCTCCGTTAAGGTAAAAGGTGGGCCCGCATCTTTTAAAGACCGTTTTACTATCTGGTATCCCTCTCCCCAAATATCGTCATTTAGCCTGTCGCAGAGAGCATTCCAGTGCTTCTTTTTCTCGTTCTTGATTGATTTTTTTAGTTCTTTTTGCGCACTTTTATACTCCTGCCAAGTTATTTCAGCCCTGTTCTGGTCGATTTCTGCTCTGGCGCCTCTAGTGTATGTTCGCCTTAGTCTGATACAAGTTGCACGGCGTTCAGCGATTTCGTCATTCCACCAGTACGGCATGGTCCTTCTGGATGGGGTTCTAACTTTTTCCGATTGCTTCACCGTCTTTTTTAATATTACTGTAAGATTTTCTGGGCTCGGTGCGTTCCTTGCTGTCTCCAGTTCCCTTCGTAGTATTGTCGAAAATCTAGTTTTGTCTAATTCGAGCCTGCCTTTTATTTCTGTTTGCTTTTTTGAGCTGTCGTTTATTGTGAAAGTAATATGCTTGTGCAGTGCCAATGGCTCGTTGTCTAGAACTTCCCAGTTATCGATTTTTCTGGCCAGGCCTTGAGTTGAAAAGGTGACGTCTATGAATGACTCACTTCTACCTCTGACGAAGGTTGGCTTGTCGCCTCTGTTGTGGACAACCAGTTGCAACCTCGCCCCAGCTTCCATCAAAATTCTTCCTCTCGGGTCTTCGTTTGGGGACCCCCATTCGTGTGACTTAGCGTTGAAGTCACCGAGAATAATGATTCCCTACCGCCTCTCTGGATAGCTCCTGCTAATACGTCCACGTAGGTTTCATAGTCTCCCAGAGGTATATTTGGGGAGACATAGCATCCAAAGATATCAAAGTCTTGCGTTATTACTCTAATGAACCCATCCATTTTTATAACTTTCTCTACCTTTATATTACGGTTTAAGAAGTAGATTGCTACGTCATCTTTGTTGTCGCTTAACCAACCCTTACTGCGTGCTATCTTCTTATTTGGCTCGCTAGTAACAGTGACATCTACGTGGATATCCTTAGAACATAAAAGCCATGTCGTGCGCACGTGGCGACCGGTCCGCGTTTATTTGAAGAATTCTCAGAGGCATGGGTGTTCTTCTTCTGAGTTGTTATCTATCTCACCTTGGCATTTGTCTTTTCTATTCTTCAGGTCTATTTGGGTGATTTGTCTCTCATGCATGTTAGTGCTCACTCCTCTCTGTGCTGGGGTATACCGTCTTTTTACGGAGAGGGCGCGGCGGAATGCTTTGCAGCTACTTGCTTTACAATGTGCGGCCAGGTGTCCTTCTTCTCCGCAATTATAACATCTGTTCTTTCTATCAGGTCCTGTGCAGTTTTGGGCCTTGTGGTCATACGCCCAGCATTTATGGCATCTCTGAATCTGAATTCTCTCCTATTCTGCAATTTGTGTAGGCTATTCTGATTTCCCGGTGCTTTAAGAGTTCCTCGGCAGTTTTGTGGTCTGTTGTCACAGTAACCGCTTGTGTGTTTGCCGCGTAGGGTCTCAGTTCACTGATCTTGAAAGCTTCTTGGTTAACTTGACCTGCCGCCATTATCACTGCCTTAAGCACATCATCTTTGGTCGTGTCTGCGTCCATTCCCTTGATATGGATTGCCCTCTTGTCCCTCTGGGCTCCTATGATGTTGATTTTAGCTTCTTTGGTATGCTTGCCTATCACGTTCTTTAGTTTTTCCATAGCTTCTTGGTTTTTGTCCGTAACTATTAAAAGTTTGCCTTCTTTGGTCATTTTGATGCTTTTTATTGCTTGACCCGCGTCTGTTTTACCAATGCTGGCTTTAACCTCTTTTAGGGTGTCTTTATATGCCCTGCCTTGCTGCTCCACGACAAGGGCGTATGTTTTTCTTTCACGAGTTTGGTCTCCAGTTTTTTGGGTCGATAGTGAAGCCTGTTGTTTAGTGTAGATCACTATTTGGTTTTCCGTGCCGCGGAAGATTGCCTCCACCATTTTCTTTAACCGTTCTGTTCGCATGCGTTCTGGACTGTGCAATGCTATCCAGCAGTCGCCTTTTGTTTCTTCCTTGAGGTCTGTCAGTCTGTCCCAAAGCTCTGATTCCGTACGGCCTTGGCTCATCTTAATTATTTTTTTCGTACTATTTACATACTCGCCCTTCGACTTGACTTTCGTGTTCTGTTCCAAAACCTGGAGTTCCTCGGTCGTGTCCAAATCTGGATAACTGTTCCTGAATAGCGCCTGTATTCCTTGGTCTGTAGTTATTTCCAGAGGTGTTCTACGTGGCGAGTAGTTGTATTCAAAAAATTATTTATTTTTGTGCAGAACACAGCTCTTTCCTGATGGATTTCCCCACCAAAATTGCCATGTTCTACACGGGTTTCGAATTTGTTCGATTTTACTCGAATTTGGGGTGGAGCCACAGCCTTCTTTGTTTTGCTCCCCTGCGGGGACGCTGTGCTCCATTTCTTCTCTTGTGAATAGTGAGTACATACTACTCGTTCTTTGTCCTGTAGCTAATGTATTTTTATTTAGGCTTCACTGCGGTCCAGTTGAGTATTTTGTATTTCATGTCGCCGCCTTCGCAGATGGACGAAAGGTCGACTTTGATTTCCCACCCTGACTCTGTCGAGTCGGAGAGAAATCCAATTCAAACAAGGTTAGTGGTTTTGCAGTTTTTGAGGCCTTTCTAATCTCTAACGAACTATCGTTAAAGAGAGTTTGCAAAGAATCGCGCGAGCGGTTGTTATCAAGCAACATAGTATCATCTTGTTCTTTTTCTTGATAATATTTATGTTTTATGAAAGATGAATTTTTATGATGACATTCTCGTCCTCGGGGCACCTCCATGGAGAGATCCTCCATGTAGGATGCTCCGGAAAAGGTGTCGAATAAATATGTCTTATAGGATTTGTCATGTTTGTTATAATACGTAGGGTCATTTAAAGGCAAGCTTGGCAAGCTTGCCAGGCACCCACCACTCACCCGGAGAATTTTTGAATGATCGTTCCCCTCGCCAGGAGTGAGAATGAGCGAATGCTCAATAAGGGGGACGGTGTTGCTGGGCGAATGGATGGCTGATCTACCTTTCTTGGGAACTACTCCAGAAGTTGAAGTAGCCATTGGTAGTCAGTTTGTAAAAAATCAGTTATGAAAAAACAAAGTTCGGACGTTCCGAACAAAACAAATGAGGGAGCAACGGGCGTCAGTCGGGGGAAAGTCACTTATAACTAAACTACGTCTAAATCTAAGTTTAATTACAAAAAATCGTATGGATTTATTTACTTAATTTAACCTGTCAATATGGCCTTAGCCGTGTGTAGGCTTTTCCAAGTCCTTACACCACTAAATATTTCACCTTTCGAACTCAAGTCGAAACGTTTAAGAAAGCACTACGCACTGTCACTATAAGTGTCTCTGTAGATACTTTGATGTTTTTAGTTTATAGTTTATTATTTAGGTTTGTTCAATGTTGAGATTTTTTCAAAGTTCGCTCAACAGTATTTGTCCATACAAATAGTAATTGACCACAATTACTAACACTGTCTTTTTGCTCACTTATCAAAATCAATAAAGTCAGAATAGAAACAACAAATCTCTTGTATTTGTTATTGTTTATAATAACACTGTGACTGCCCAGTAAAATCTTTTTATGTTACAACTTTAGTATCAAATACAATATTACTTAACCTAGTCGAACTAACTAAGCGAATATCTTTTGTTATTTAATTAAGAAAAAATTAAAAAACTTTATTTATTTATGATAATAAAATCAAAATAATCAGTGTTTTCAATTGTCAAAGTCGGTAAATTAAAAATGATACTGTAAAAATTTAAATCTTAAAATTTGGAAAAACTCAAAAAGATATTCTTTTCAAGCCTGCCTTTTTCTAATCTAATAGTCCACTCGGGTTACGCCGCTTGGGATATTAGACGCGAAAATGTTGTAATATTTAATTATTTAAAAATAAAAATTAAAATTAATATTTTGTTAAAGTTTATGATATCCGTAAATAATCTATTTATATATACACAGTCAAAAATATGTAAATCAATCAAATCAAATCAAAATAAGAGAGGCACGGTTTTTCTAATTGTTCCTTATAATAAACAATCCTCTACACTTAAGAGAGATTGAGAACTTCAGGAACTGACGTGCTGTTTCTCTGGAGGGAGTCTTTAAGTTTAGTTAAGAACGGATTCACCAAGCGTACTTAATGCTAGGATCCTATCTTACCTAATACAAGATCAAGTAAATAATATTTACACTTTGTTTAAACAAATACGTTTATGGTAAAATCAGAAAATGTCACATTCGGTTTTGTCACGATTAATATATGTTACAAAAATATGATTCGCCCAATTAAGGGTAGATCATAAAATACAAAATCAAATAATACAAATGTTACTAGATAATCAAAAGTTATTAAGCAGTCAAAAATCGGTATTCAAAATTTATAAGTTTAAAAATATTATGTGAGCAATTCGTTAAAGATTAGAGTGAAATGAGCTAATTCAAAATTTTCCCAAAATAAGCAAAAAAGGTAAACAGGTTTACGTTTGAAAAAATGAGTGATAAATTATGCCAAAAGATACAGATTTTAACTTTACACTTGAACACTAGTTAGCTAAGGTTCGAGCAAAGAAAGGAAACTTGATCTGGAGAACTGAGCTTGGAGAACGCTTAGAGGAGAATGAGACCCAGAGTAAACAACGTTACCTATTTCTTCCTCGCGCAATTTATAACAGCCAGTATTTCTCTTCCAGATACCTCCTGCTAGGCCATAAATCAAGAGAACCAGATTTAAGACCCGAGGACGATCTTCACAATCAGAGCCCTACTAAGAACCTTAGTGCAATGGAACTTTTCGAGACTAAGATCCGGCGCAATCCAACGATGGGAACAAAGTGCAAGGTTCCTCTAGTTGTCTTCGGCTGTATCACTCAGAATGATTTTAAAAAGAAACGCACTAATAACACTGCTTCCGACGCTTAGGAGGGTATATGAAAAATAGCTATTACACTCACGAAATTTACACGTGTTACTGGTCGTAAGAGATGATCGAATTCTTTCGAAACAAAAATCTGTCTATATTTATATTAATCGAAGTTTGACGTCACGGCGACACCCTTTTGCACGCTCTGGACCAATCCTGTGGATTGTGGGCGGAGTCCCGTGAACGAAACTGGTGTATTTTCTGTTCACTTTCGAACAAGATTTTCTTGAGGAAACATCTCCCTGGAAACTTTAAAGTCCCGTGGGATCTGTATTTTTGAGAATTTTCTTGGTTTGGGATTTTTCCCTAGAATAGTATTACTTTATACGTATTCTGGCCAAGTTTCAGGTTTTTATTATAACTTTTTTCTTTTTGAAAATAAAAAATTCGTATAGCCTTAAAACTTTGTTAAACGATAGTTCTTTATGTAATATTTAATCCTGTGAAAAATCAGATTTTTTCCATCAGTCGTTTTATAGATATTGGACATTTTCACCAGGTCCTGGTGCATAACTTCCAACGTCGATTTCATGGTTTTCTGGTAGTTTTTTCTTAAAATGTTTTATTATATAAAACGCTTCTTTTTAGGTGGGCTTTCATCCTATGAAGGTCCCAAGTTGATACCTTTATTTTGGTTTTTTGTTTACTCAAAATTTTGGCTAAGTCCAAAAAAGTGAAAAATTTTATTCGCAAAAATTTTCCTATTTTCTTGAAAATTTGATATGTTGTAGTTTAATTCATTTGAAAACTTTTTTGTCTAGTGACTTTTTGACGTCCGACGTCGCGTTTAGGCGCTACGGACGTGGCGTCCTTTTCCAGGCGTGGCATCTGCGACGCCTATCTTCTTTTGTTCATAGTTTTGTTAATTCTTGATATATCTTCTTCAAATTTTGATACAAGGTAGCCCTAAGGGGTCTCTTTTGATTAGTCCTTACGGCACTTGTCTATCTGGTTTAGAAAAAATTTTATTAAAGATTGAAATTGAAAAATTGAAATTTAACGAACTCGAATTTTTGAATTTTTTCCTTTAATGCTAATTTTCTCTGTTGTTTCTGAACGGATTTTAATCATTCTTTTACTGAAATGTAGGATTTGATTAGGCCTTTTTGGGGATGTAAAAAGTTTTGTGAAATAATTAGTTTTTAGATTTTGAGAAATTTTTAACGTTGAATTTTAGGTAGAAATAATAATGTTTTTGTAAAGATTCTTATATGAGCGTGAAGCGCATATACTAGAGACTATTTGTACAAAGTTTCATTATGAAATTCTGATTAGAACTATTTTTAATTAATTAATTTACTTATAGAATTTCTAGAATCGAACAGAACAATCCGATTGCAGCGTGGGTAAATCTTATTGGTTGGAAGACTTGAATGCTTTAATCCTATTGGATGGAATGTTTCTATCGAATTTTCTAGATTAGGTGTGGTTACGTAGATTATTCGAATTGGTTCGATGCTCTAGAAGACGAGTTCTAGGCCGATTTCCAATGTCTAATGCCTGTAAATGTATATGGAATTCATTTTTCTATATTTTGGCCTAATTTTACTTGTGGATTTTATTTAATTTTAGCAAAAAATGTGATATTACGACAGTATATTGCAAATGAACTATTATAAAAAGTAAATAGTCCTTCGACCAGCGAATATTAATCAATCAAGAATTTTATAAAATGCACTACGAATAAAAGTGCTTAGGACTGGGAATTAACACATTTGGTAAGATGCTTGCCGAAATCGCCAAATTTCTAAATTTGCTTGATTCCCATCTTTACGCTGGACATTTTTTCCAACGTTCTGCAGTTAGTTTATTAGCGAACTCTGATGATAATCCTACTACAATTAAGTGTTACATTGAATGGAAGTCCAGAACAGTAGCTGACGGATATATTGAAGACTCACTAAAAAAAGAAAAAGAACATGGCAGTATTTAGGAACCCTGAAACGTGAAGATTTTAAAAAATCTCGAAGGGTCTTTTTTTCTCTACTACAATACTCTTTTAAGGGAAGTGATACTTTCTAGCCGCCAAAAAATAAAAGGAGTAAAAGGGCAATTATCATAACTTAGTTTCAGACCAATTTAGGATTAAACTTTTAGTGGTTCTCTTTCGGTAACTTAATTACAAAAGTGACTCCATGACGCGATTCCCGTAATTTGATTCACCTAGAAATCTAAATCAATAATCATAGAAAAATCGTTGCGGTGCGTGTTTACGAAGTGATGTTTTTATTGCCTAACATCTATTTTCGCAGATTTGTACAAAAGATAAATGGAAAAAATAAAGCGCGCGGGTATCTTTAAAAGAAATCTTACCAGAGATGAGCAACTAAATAAAGATACATAAATGGAAACGTGATTAAATAAGTGTTTTTTCTTGCTAAATTGTTCATATCGGTATTGGATCGCCCAGATAAGCAAAATCGATATATGTTAGCCCGATATCGGTAACACTTCAGACACAGGTAACACTAAACGCAGTTCGGACACAAAGTAATACGTTAAAAGTTTCCCGAACGAAAAAATAAAAAATGATTTCGAAAGTTTCCGTCACAGTGATTTTCATTTTGGGGATTTACTTTTCCCTCTCGTGCACTGGTAAGTGTAACTTGCTTTTTACGCAAACTCTATATAAGGGGCAAAAAATGCGTGTGGATTTCTGCGAGACTAAGCAGTGCTTATTATCTTCTTATTTTCCTTTATGCTAACATTTTTTGCGGCCGTGGCAAACATAATCTAGACGGCCGATTAATTCCAATCGTGGAAAAATCACCCATACAAGTTTTGCAGATATTCATATTTAAGGTCACTTGAGGTGAAAAACATGTTTTCTCCTTTTTCGTCAGTCAAATCCTCAGAAAATAAGTTTAAAACTAGGTATTTACCCAAGTAACGGTAAATTTTCTTCAAAAGCCATTTTGTTCCTCCATATTCTGTTTTGACCTAACTGTTACCAGGTCATCCCCATATGACCTTTAATTTTTGACTAAAATTTAAAGTCATACAAATAAATAGTTTTTTAAAATTGTGCTTTTAAATATTTCATTAGGCAAATGTAAAACATAACTATTTTTTACAAACATATCCACTATTCACTATCACTATCACGCCATTCGCTACACTGTAGCTTCTTCGGACATTACAAGTAGTAGATAGTATCTTATAAAGTAGAAAAATCTTTTAAACAAAAATTCAATTAAATGTGTTAAAAACGGAGAAGTATTGTCGGCATAGATACGTTGATGATACTTTAGCATGTTTATAGGAACTGAACTGCAATTAAACATTTTTCTAAGATATATTAATAACCTTCATCCTAACAAAAATAAAATTTACAATTCATCTAGAATCTACCAGTATACATTTTGTAGATTTAACCATATGAAACATGATTTTCCTGTACAGCGTAAACCTTCACATATGGATACTCCTATAACCATGCATCATTTGTCATGTCATGCTATTCACCGATGTGAACTTGGCAGCCGATATTCCAACTGCGTCCGAACGACCAGTAGTGGCGCTGCGTTATTTTGGCAGGAAATAAACAAAAATAAAAGTTTGACACCCTGTATCTCGAAATCGAAGCATTTTAGGGTACACGTTTATATTAACATTTTACATTAAAACTACTTAAGGAATCACCCTATGATATATTGGACACTTATTCAGAAACACCCTGTAGATATTAGTCTCCTCTAAAAATATAATGACAAAGTCGATATTATTTTCTTTGAATAGATTTATAGGATCTACATTCATATGACAGCTTACTCTAACGTTGTCAAATCTGTAAGTTAATTGAGATTTACCCACTTTAATATTTTAATAGGATACTTATATTAATCCCTCTTAATTTGTTTTAACGTGATTCTTTGAAAAGTATAGACTTGAAGGAGATATATATATATATATATATATATATATATATATATATATATATATATATATAATTAAAAATGGGGTAAACGTGGAACCAAATTTTGTTCGTCAAAACAAACCAAATGAAGCTAATAAAAGCTGAGTTGTAATAAAAATCTTATATTTTCAGCCTTAAAATTCTGCTTAGTTGGTTTTAAATATAATTAAACATAATGATGTTGGGTTATAAAATATAATTAATAAAATATCTTAAAAAGTTGGTTTTAAATATAAAATTTTTGATAAAATATTTAATAAAAAATCAAAGTAAAATTTGTGTCCAGTTGACTTGATGCTGCACAAAAATTAAATGTGATTGATATAGGGATAAGTGTGACATGGGTAAAAACAAAATGGCGCAACAAAAAAGTGTTAGAAAGACACTATGTATGTATTACTAAATGAGTATGTACTGAACTAAATTAGATCACAGTTTACTATTCCTAATAAAAGAAAAGATGCATAACGAAGGATCTTTCGAGTAAAGTAAATTTACCAATTTTTTTTATTTGTATTTCAGACGTGACAGCTGAGTTGATGTGTTACAATTGCAGTTCTGTGAACAACCCAAATTGCAGCGACCCCTTTGGCGACGTTGAAGACATGTCTTCTTGTAACGGTTCCTGTTACAAAATTGTTCTCAATTCGGGTAAGTTACTATTATAAAACTCGCTTTCTATATTCAAATCCCGAAAACAGATTATTTGATGTTTGAAAGGTTATTCAAGATATTTCATCGTAGACTGTAAAATTATATCGTATATTTTAAGTCAAAATAGGATAAACAAACATTTTAGGTCGTTTTACATCATTTCATTTTGTGCTCTGGACTCGAACTATTTTTTTAGCTTTTTTTTCATTTCCGTAGCTGTAACACTCCTAGCCCAGCTAGCAAAATTTGAACAGAGGACAGGAGTCGTGCCATATCTCTTTTTAAAAGACTCATCGAGTTTTTTATGATCCTTCAATTTCGGCTTTTTATTTTCGATTACAACGAAATGTTAATAATTGCTTTTCCTACAATATTTTGACAGATATAGGCTAAAAACGAATTTTTGCACATTTCGTGCGGTGTTTTGTACTTGTAAAAGATTGTAACAATGTAAGCTTTATCTAATTCAAAAACACTCCCCAAGGGCTACAATAAAAAAAATTGACCGGCTTCCCAAAGAGTTTTGACTGTCCAGTGGCCGAATTATATTAACACTCATTTTGTTGGTTTTAAAGTCCCTTGATTAGTGGGTTAAAAGGTGCCGACGGTGTTCGGGCTCTCGCCGAACTGAATTTCTGACCATATGCCTGGAGCTATAATATATTCCAATACGAAATACAAAGAAAAAGTTATTGATTTAATGAACCAGTCTGTATATGATTTAAGCATATTTTGAAATTGATTTTTTTACAGATTTACCTTACCCCGCAAACGGCACGATAACAATCAGGGATTGTTTTCCGGATGACATTAACGGCACCGAGACGTGTTCGTATTACGAAAAAGGAATGGCCCAGTTCTACAACGCAACAGATTACCAGTGCACCAAGTGTACCAGCGCACACTGCAATTCCGGAGCTATTTTCGGACTGTCCTTAGTAACGATGACGATCGCGCTATTAATGATCAATATATTTGCATAATTTGTATTTAATGCGTAATTATATTATACTAATTTCAAAATTATTAAAGTCAATAATATTAGTTTTTGAAAGAATCGTTTCGCATTTTTTGGTTTATAATTGTATTGATATTTATTTAATATTATAAATTTATTACAATTTTGCGTTTCATTGGTCTCACTTTCAAAAAATTAATCAAACCTTAAAAATAACTTAAAAATGAAATTCAGAATTCCAAAGTGAAACTTTCTAATTAACTATGTAAATGAAACAAAAAGCAGTTTACAGAAACTAAATATAAACGAAAAACAGAAATGCCAAAAATTAAACATCAAAAAGACTAAAATAGTCAACAATTTGGGCTATTAAAAAGACATTGTTCTTCTAGTTGTACCTAAGTTAATAGCCAGTAGAAAATTATCTATTTTATCTAACCTTCTCCCTCAGACAATTATTTTAATGAGCTCTTCGATTTTCTATTAATGTGGATTTCCTAACCCCTTAATTCCCTTCCTTTGAAATTATTATCCTTGGAGACGTTCATAAAAAAGAATGGGTGGAGCTCCCTTTTGGGGCAGTATAATTCCACTGATTGGGAGAGCTTGTGGAATTTCTACTCTTCCTTCCCTTGAAGGAATATGATCCTTTCTCTTCCAAAATTTGATCTGATACGATGCAATGAGAAACCTTTACACCTCATTCTAAATATACAGGCTTATCCAGTAGTAACGCATAAAATTCCTATTTCTTTAATTAATGAGTAGGTAATGACGAAAACGCTTTTACTGGTATATTGATTTAGGTTTAAAGCTACTCCTTGTGATAAACAGACACATTCGTCTTTAATCCCCTAACTCCAAGCTACTCCAACTTTTTATTTTGAAATGGTCTTGTTGTCTTTTTAGTATTTTAACAAAGCATTATTAAAGGCTTCCAAACTTAACTTAAATAATAGTTCTCGATTTACCTAATTTTACAAATATTATGTTTTATCAATTTTGCGGTCTGTCAGTTTCCGACATAGCTTAAAAA
Organism: Kuschelorhynchus macadamiae; assembly: GCA_030620095.1. Taxonomy (NCBI): domain Eukaryota; kingdom Metazoa; phylum Arthropoda; class Insecta; order Coleoptera; family Curculionidae; genus Kuschelorhynchus; species Kuschelorhynchus macadamiae. The sequence continues at coordinate 30,107 of JAUTXW010005443.1, forward strand.
CTACTTACCCAATCAATTCCAAATTTTGGTCAAAAATTAATGGTCGTATGGGTATGATTTTGTAATATTTTGGTAAAAATCCAATATGGCCCAACAAAATGGCGGCCTAATGAAACATTAAAAAATTTTTACTGAAAAAATTAATTGTCCAATTTACCTCAAATTTTGCACAAAAATCAAGTGTTACGTAGGGATGAAATAGTGACATTTTTGTATGAATCCAAGATAGCAAAAGAAAATGGCGCCCTAATAAATTATTTAAATAAGCACCCTGAAAAAATTATTATTTTTTGTGTTTTAGAGGTAAATTAGTAAATTTGTGATACGAATTCGAGATTGCGAAACAAAATGGTGGCCAAATTAAACGTTTAAAAAATCAACGTAAAAAATCTTAATCAGTCAACGAAGTTTTGAAGAAAAATTAAACATGATATAGCGATAAACTAGTAAGCATTCATCATAATGGAACAAAATGGGGATGTATTAGTACTTATTCGATTTATTTTCAAGTATACCCAAAAAATAAGTGTGGTGTAGGTAGAAACTTGTAGAATTTTGATAGGAAACTAAAACGGTGGAACAAAATGTCGCCCAATAAAAATATATGTTTTTTTTTCTTGTTGGTCTAGTAAAAGGACACCAAGTGACAACCGTGTACAATTATCGCCTTGATACCGTGTGCAAACTTGCCCAAATGTTAAGCGCAATCAAGAACGTCACATTTCACACCGTTCCTGGTCCCCTAGGAGGACTACAAGAGGCCAATTTTGTACAAAACGTGAATTTTGACTTGAAATTTTGCACAAAAATCAAATGTCAAACAAGAATAGACTGGCAAAATTTTAGTGCGAATCCAATATAGCAAAACAAAATAGCGGCCTACTGAAATATTTAAATATTCATTAAAATGCCATTTTCAGGAATAAAACTAGAAAAAATTAAATAAATAACAGTTTATAGGATTTGAATAAATTTATTACTTGTATGCTTATATAAACTTAATATAATGAAATTCTATACGAGGCAAGTTGTGGGGAAATGGCGAATATACCTATTTTTATTATTTGTCCATTGTTATTTGATATGTCACTGACCAATATTTATCGATATTTCGATAAATATCGATAAACGCCCATTCCTTTATTATACTTTAAGTGGCAGAGTGAGAACTCTTATTTTCTTTTTCTGAGTAGATACTTATACAATTATGGACGGTATCTCTCTTTTAAACACAAGTATACCTATTATTAGAACGATTTTAGGTGTAAATAACAATGTTAACTGATAACTTTAAACAATGGCGGGCTGATAAACGTTGTGAAGAAACAAGTTCTCTTCAGAATATTTTTAGATTTTAAATTTTATTAACTTCCATGTAATAGTTATTAAACTTAATAATCTGCTTCTATAAGAATCATGCAAAAGCGCTCCGAAACATTAAAGTGATTAATAGTTGTACAAAATATGTCATTTAAGAAATTGACAAGGTCAAAACATCGTCCCTATTTTAGAGTTTCATTAAATAAATGGGAAACCCATGACACACCCGTGTAGAAGCAAACCGTAATTACCATATTCACCTGTTTACCTATTCAAAATATGATAATTTGTAATTTAAATATACCTGTCAGACAATTAAAATTTGATTTATTGACAAACCTCAAACGAAATATTAATTGTCTATTTTATTTTATTAGAATATTAATTTATCATTATATAAAAAGATTCTATTGACGCTAATTACGTATAAAAAAATATAAAAAATGTTTAGTTAATTTCAGGTTCATTGACTTAAGTATTTAAATGTAAGCGGGTTTTTAACTATGCCGCAAACAGACATACAGACAGGCAGACCAATACACCGAAGTGAAGATCTGTGAAAACCTGGAAGCGTGATTTGTTACGATTTCAATACATCCCTTTTACGAGGGAAGTAAAATCAGCTTGAAGAAATTATTTATTAGATTGATTTAAGAGCTTTTCAGAAAAAAAAGTCTCGGATGAGGTAGATCTTTAGTAGCTGATTTTATATTCGAATCTAACACTCGTTTTTCGTTTTATTCCTCCAATTAAAATTTTTCACAATCTGCTACGACATTTACACTGTATCTAATTCCAGAAGGGAAATACTAATTTTTTTTTAGATCTTTACTTTACAGAGTCCCTAGATGCCGTATTTGATTTGACAATTTCGAAAATTTTGATTAACCTTTTTGAATTAATATCAAGTAATAGCTACCAACTTAACAAGTGAGGAAAATAGTTTTTCTACACACGAGCGGAAATAAGTATATAATTCGTAGTGAGTTAATAGTTTTTATTAATCTATAACAAACCAACTGTTATATATTTATAAGTAACTAATCATTTGGAAAAACGTAGTAACTACATAGAGCTATAAAAAACTTTTTTTAAAATTATTATTTGCTGTAATTAACATGGTGGGTAACCGAAAATTGACAATTATGGGCATTATTAACTAAATTGGGAACATTTTGATGGTTAGCCTTTTTGGTGCTGGCAATATTGTTGACACTTTTTCTTCCTAACTTGTAATATTGGTGCTGATTCACTAGTCTATTGTTGTCAGCAATACTATCAATTTCATAGAACATAGAATTTGGTTGGCGATGCGCTTTTTGTTCTCCATGGGCTCATCTACATATGATTCTAAAACGTTTGTCGAGTGCCATCCCCCGAGACGTTTCAAATTAGTAATATCCACTCCAGCGTCGGCCAACATAGTAACCGAAGAGCGTCTATAATAGCGTTCAGTAAAGGTCTCTGGATTTGGAAGTCTCAAAAAAGCAGCCACGTCAGATGGCATCCTACCAAACTTATAAATGCAAACAGTTTGAGTAGTACATTCACCTTTTTGGAAATTGACAAAAAGCCTTTGATGCAGTGTACTTTTAAGACGCAGAGACATATACTTCTTTATTAGATTAATTTTTTTTTCTACTGTTATAACAAAGCTTCTACTCTGGTGAGTCTTCCTATCTGTTATTTTCACCAAAATCAAATCTTCTTGTTCGATTACGTTTTCACACAACAGATGAGTTAATTCTTCACACTTTTCGGGTGATTCCAATTAGTGTTGCGACTTTGATTAATAAATAATTAAGGTCAGGCGCAATGTTTAAAAAATATGTATATAAACTTTTAGACTTTTTTCATCCTACCATTTTCTTTTTTAAATATGCAATCAATTTAAAATGCCTGCTAATATCAACGTTTTCCTCAATTTTTATTAGCATAGATTTTGTCATTGAGTACTTGGACCACATTGTAGAAGGTGTTGAGGATTTTTTTGAAATTTCTTGAAAGTAAACTAGAAGCACCCCTTCTTTACTAATGTTGTTGATTTTCTTGTTGGCGCATCATTTGAAGAACTTTTTATATTCCTGAATGTATCTGCCTTTGGATTTTTCTGGAAGCAAATCAAAATCTACTTCTTTTGCTGCGTTCATAATATATTCTGGAACCCCCATCTTGTATGGCCAGACTGTCGAATTCACTTACAATCAATAATAATGCAAAATTACCGAAATAGGCACATATAAAGCGGTATAATTGAGTTAATTGATTTCTAACAATTGACTTTAAACGTCCTTAGTGACCTGGAAACCTGGTAGATAACCAAAACGAAATGCATTAAGCCTGCTACACACTCTGGGTTATGTAGCAAAGACTTTAAATTAATAAATAATAAATTAATTTTGAAATATTTCCTCACAATTCTGTTATAATTATGCCAGCCCAGACATTCACCTTTTGCGGATGCTAAGTATGCGCGTCACATATTCAGTGTAGTTTAGAATACTCCATTTAAATAGAACTTTTCATTCATCAGAAAAAAAAATGCTGAGTGGAATTCCATTATTTTCATCACACCTTCTCATTACCTCTTCACAATACTATAAACAGTATTATAATTATCCTCCAACAGTTCTTGTTCAACATAAACCTTATATGGATAACATTTTTCCTGTCTTATAAATCGGTGTACTGTAGATTGAAAAGCATTGTTATACAAGGTCACGGAAATAGTTGAAGCATGTGGATTTTCATTAATAGATAACAGTATGTTGAGTTGTTTATCTTTACTTTAAACAGATGTTCGTCCACTTCTAGGCAAATCACCCCCCCCCCTAGCAAAACGTGTTCTTCAAATTTATGTAAAATCCTATTAGCAGTTGATTGTGAAATTCGATTTTGAGGATATTTTGCGTTAAGTAATGCGCAAACTTTCCTTTGGTTTATTATTTTGTGTTCACATTCTACCATCACGAAAACTCAATAGGCTATCTCTCTGACAATACCATTTTTATTTCGCAATAATCCTAAGAGTAACCAAATACCTGAACAACACTTGCGCCTATTCCTTGTGCGAGATAATCCATTTTTCGTATCAATATCCATGCGGAAAAACATTTTTTCACCTTACCGCTGAACAACGCTTTTTAGATTTTTTGACATTCGAGTTGATACCTGCTTCAACATTTATTTTTTCTAACGAACTTGACCCAGATATTTCCCGTGAAAGATGCACAGATCAATAATTGAATAGCCATCAAAATCCCCGGATTTGACGGCCCTGGATTATTTCATCGGGGATACCTGAAAAAAAGAGTCTACCAGAATGAACCGGATAACACTGAACGCAGGTAAATAACAGCGGAATCCATCGTCTCGGAGCATATCAAGTAGAGGGTGGAGGGTCACTTCCATCATTTGTTAGGTTAAGAAACATCTGAACAGTTCTCATAAAAATAGTAATATGATTTCCTTAAAAAAATGCTATAATTTTTCTTAGTATCTAAATTGTCATTTATCCATCAAAAACCTTATCCAAAACATATTAATATTTTAATGGTATTAGATGTATTCAGTTTTCTAGGAGTTTTTCAGGGAGCCTCCTCAAGACATAGGTTGCCATTTAAAAATAAAAAGTAGGGATGACTCCTGGATAGGGAGTTAAAGAAGAATTCCTCAATTTATCATAAAAAAAGTAGGTTAAACCTAAATCAAACACCTGATCGTTTTATGTATAATAGAGCAAATAGTATTTTATTTTTTAAACATAATTTAATTATTTTTAAATTTTTAATAGTTGTTTTTTTACAACCGTGATGACCAGGTATTTTTTTTCCTTTAAAAGGCATTTTCGTCGTATCTTACTCATTAAAGAGATATGAATCTCATGCTTGACTTCTGGGTAATTCTGCATTTATTAGAATCCCGAGCTCCTGTTTAATATTGTAGATTGGACTGAAGGACTGTTAAAAACCCATTTTTTTTAATCCAATTAATCAAATTAAATAAAAACTGATTTTGAATTAGTTTTGTGTTTTGAATAAATTGATCACTATGTATTGCATGAATCGAATAAAATTAAATATGAATAAAATAAACGCAATTGACTCATTAAAAACGTTTGATGAATTTTCACTGTTAAAACCAAACAAATCAACGATTATTTCAAGCTTTCCATTAGTAAGTTAATATTTTTTTTAAACTAAACAATATCAAGTAAACAACGCCATGTAAACAAAAAAAGCGTCGAAGGCGAAGGTCTGAGAGATTATAAAGAAATTAGATAATAAATACTACTCTTTAATCTTAGACGTTTTGAAACGCATTGAAAATACGTTTAGCATCAATTTGCCTTCTATCTCCCTTATTAATATTGCTTTAAACGAACGGAATTTTTTTCTAATAAAGATGTTGTTATCGAGAAGCGTATACTTAGAAAAAAGATAATTACTACGTAGGTGTAGTATCGTGTATTGTATCGTCTCATTTTACTAAGAGCTGGTTTTGATTATCTTCTTTTCACGCTTGACCAGACCCGCGATGACCGGGTTCGAACTTATTATTTTTTATTATATGCCACTGCCAAGGCCTCCTATATTACCAGACTTGGCAGTTACCGAGATTTAGTATGCGTTCTTGCTCTGCCGCGTCTTAGTCATTTTGAAAAAGAGGTAAGTCAATACATAATCATTTATTTCAAAACATGTAATGTTTAGTGACAGTTACTAAGATTTTTGTCCAATAATATAATGTCAATATAATTATTATACATGCCTCTGTCCTTTTGAACATAATTTCATTTATTTTGACAAAGGTTTTTTTTAAGTAAATCACAAATGATAAAAAATAATTACGGTATACCAAACTTTACTTTTGTTTTAATATATTTCGACAATAAATCTAAGTGATTACTAAAAACATATATTTTTAATTAACTGCATGTATTTCAGACATCATGTATAATTTATATCCAGCTTAAGTTTGCATTAAGGTCGTTGCAATAAGCTCTTTAATTTGATACCCATCATGACAAGGTTAAAAAAATATTCTTTGATAACGGCTCCCTGAGATCCATCATACTAAATTAAAGTTCTAATAAATCTATAAAGCTATTGTCGCTCGCGAATAACACATAATTTATAAAGAGGATAAAACAAATAACTTTCATCCCTCTGGGCTTTTATTATATATATATATATATATATATATATATATATATATATATATATATATATATATATATATATATATATATATATATATATATAGTGTGTATAAATGGAATAAATCGATAATAAATAAATGGGGGCGTGTTCGGAAAAACGCTTGGACCCGTCGATTGGTATTTTTAGTTGCTCATTTTCTCCAATAAAAACTTTTTATACAGGGTGTGTCCTGTAACAGTGGTCAATGCCAACTTTCTTATTTCAAATGCAACACCCCGGATATTATTTAATTTTTGGATTCTTTAGGAGATTCTAAACATATTTTATGTTCAATGTCCTATACCTATCTTCAACTATTTCGGCAATATTAAGTGTTTTCAAATTTATTGCAAAAATTAAGATTAAAAAAATAAAATTATTTATTTCTTCATAATGTATAAACAAAAGTAAAAAGTTAATTTAGGAACTGTTGAATATGCTCGCCTCGAACGTCTTGGCAAATTCCTAATCTTAGAAATTTCTTCTAACGTTATTTAGCATCTCAGGCGTGACCGATCTAATCGCAAGCGTTATTCGTCTTCTTAAGTCGGCTAAGTCGAGGGGTTTAGTTTTGTATACAACATTTTTAATATGTCCCCATAAGAAAAAGTCAGATCAGGGGATCGCGCTGGCCATTCTATCGATCCTCGTCTCCCTATCCACCGATTTGGAAATATTCCGTTGAGGTACTGCCGGACATTAATTTGGTAATGGGGTGGTGCTCCATCTTGCTGAAACCATATCATATTCGCTGGAACTTGTGGGTTTGCTGGATCCGGATACAAATTTGTCAAAGTTGGCACGACATTATTTTGGAGCAGTGCTAAATAATTATCGCCATTCAAATTGCCGTCAATGAAAAAGGGGCCTATGATATGATCCCTAACAATTCCTGCCCAAACATTAACCTTTTCAGGATATTGAGTATGTTCTTCGCTGATCCAGTGAGGATTTTCCCTAGACCAATAGCGGCAATTTTGACGATTTACATGACCGTGAAGTGTAAAGGTGCACTCATCCGAAAACAAAACATGTTCTAATTGAATAACATTGTTATCTAACATAGCCATCATTTGTTCACAAAAATAAGTTCTCCTATCATAATCGTCTTCCATGAGCTCCTAAGTTGGTATCACTTTATAGGGATGCATTTTATTTTCTTTGCAGCGGCTTGTCGACTAGAAATATGTGGGTTTTCCTCAAACTCAAGCATAATATCCAATTTAGTATCATCATTTATTGAATTGGCAGCTGCTTTTTTTATCTGCCTCACGCATGTCCTTACTAATTGTCCCTTGGGATATATGCGGCAAATTTGGAAATTTTTCATGAAATAAGCGAGCAACTTCCACTTGTGTTCGTGTGTTATCTCCATAACCAATCATTTGTAGAATTGTTATTTTATGCATTTATGTTAAATGAACCATTTTTCTGATATTAGGTATTATGCAGTTAACGAAATTCAAAAGACTATGACAGTGACACTGACAACTACTGTCTTGCAAAGAGAAAGGCCAGGCATTTTACTCAAAAGTAAACAAAACTTAAAAGTAAACAAAACTGACTCTTTTTGTTCCATATCAATAAAAAGGAACGCTAAAATGGTTTTTGCTTACATTCTTAATATGAAGACCTAAATGGTAAATAAGTATTGAGTGTGTTGTAGCGAATTTTTGTAATCAAATAAATAGTTCAGTAACCAGAGCCACTTTCATGAATAATAATAAATTCGAAATAAATAAAATAAAAATAAATTTGAAAACACTTAATATTGCCGAAATAGTTGAAGATAGGTATAGGACATTGAACATAAAATATGTTTAGAATCTCCTAAAGAATCCAAAAATTAAATAATATCCGGGGTGTTGCATTTGAAATAAGAAAGTTGGCATTGACCACTGTTACAGGACACACCCTGTATAAAAGTTTTTATTGGAGAAAATGAGCAACTAAAAATACCAATCGACGGGTCCAAGCGTTTTTCCGATCACGCCCCCATTTATTTACTATCGAATTTATTCCATTTGGCTGATACACACTGTATATATATATATATATATATATATATATATATATATATATATATATATATATATCAGATTCCCCACTCAAAAATAAAGCTAAAAGTCCATATCAATATTATCTTTTTATATTCTTTTGTAAGCATAGTTAAGCAGGTTGTTTATGCTCTGTTGAAAATTATTGTTATTGTCATTTACTTCTCAAAGTGCGATGTTGACTGCGATTTTCAAGTTTTGCAGATAAATAGTTTCGTGTTTCCGTTCTTAGATTTAAGTCTTCAGTATTTTGTTGCGTTCTTATTCTATATGGGGGCATTTAAACGACCTCATATACCGGACGCCAGTACATACTTGTGTTTGTATCAGAGTAAGAAGATCTTTGCGACCACGATTGGGGTTGTAAGGAAAGTGAAAGAGGCCATTTTCAGCACTTCATGTGATCCCACTTAGATAAATAATTTAAACTAAGAATCTTAAAGTTATTAAAAAAAAGTACACTACATAATAAAATTGCTCTTTTTTCATAAAACAGATCGGAATCGACAAACAGGCGCTAAACAGCCTACGCAACTATGCTAACAAAATATTTAAAATTCTGTGACGCACATGATATTTTTTTAGAAAATGATTGCAGCGACAGTCCGTACGTGCGCCTCTCATGAAGCTGTCCACGTATTTTTATCAATGAAATATGTGCTAGTTTAAATAACTTTGCACCTCCAAATTTCATTCGAATTGCTGTTGTCGTTTGGGTGAGGAATCTTCCGGCGAGTGATAGTTATGTTTATAAAGTGATTTTTTTTACGTGTTGCTACCTTCTTTAACTTCTTCTTAATATGACTCAACTGGCCAGGTTTACAACAGTCAGATTCCTAATTCTGTTTTGTAACTTTTTGTCTCTTTCGATTTTTTTGCACCGTTCAGAATTTATTTCCCAAATTGTTCTTTCATTTACATGTTATAATACAACATAGCATTTTTATCAGTGCCACGATATGCAATATGACAGATTGGCACCTCAGTTTTAAACTTCTAAACAATTATAAATAATGCTTTGAAAAATTACACAAAATACGTACTATTAAATTGAACAAAAAATAATTTACCTATAATTTTTTTAATTCAGCTGCCCATTAAATGTCCTACATATTAATGACTTAATAATAAATTTAATTGCAAATAATTTCGCATTTCCGATATACCCTTGCTTTTGTTTAATCTTAATGTCATTACCGTCAGTGTACATGATAATTTCATCTTTCAAGTTTACGTCAACGAATAACAAGATTACAACTGTGTTGTAAGTGGAATATGATATTGAAACTGGCAGTCTTTACAGGACAAATAGGGCATTTTGATTTGATTGATTCCTAATATTTTGTCCGGCAAATAGTGAAATTAGGTAAGAGGTCATCTTATATAAATGCAGAATTTTGGATTTTTCTTGCTCCTCTGGATATCATTTGCAACACCCTTCTGCTTCAAAACGCAAATTTTATTCAAATATCTTAACTTTTACGAATATTATGTGGAAATTAGTTTCTGAAGATTTAAAAAATTCGAATTTTCTCCCTTTCACGGCTATTTTTTTGAAGGAAATTCAGAAAACACTCTATTAGCAAATATCTCAAAAACAGTGCACCGAAAAATATTTTGGATAGGACATAAAAAATTGTTTTTTTCAGCCCTTTCGAATGCCGTTAACGACGTCCAAAAGTATTAAGTAGTTTTCGAGCTGTTAAGGCGCAAAGTTTTACAACATTTTAGAAGTCTAATCTGGGCACTTTGACAATGACACAATGACAAATTCTTCCCGATATCTGCGGCTATGAGTTATGCTTATTTATTCATAAATATGTTAAGTCGTATAATACATTACAATGTCGCCTTTATTGTTAGTTTAATTAGAAATGTTTGTTCCCTTTTTCAGTCAAAACAGTAAAATGATGCGACTAACTCTTCTGCTATCCGCCGCGGTCACCCTGCTGCTGCGTTGTCACGTGTCGGCCGACGGCGGCAACCCTGAGGACTACACCAAGGCCGAGTCCGTGTACGATTTCACGGCCACAGACATCGCCGGCAACGACGTGTCCCTGGATAAATACAGGGGTAACGTTTTGCTGATAGTCAACGTGGCCTCAAATTGCGGACTTACCGAAAAGAACTACAATCAATTGAACGAGTTGTACGATAGGTACGAAAGCAAAGGCTTGAGAATTCTAGGTAAGTCAAATTAATGATGGAAGTTCTTCATTTTACGGTATATTTTGGTTGTTAGATCATTATTTTATTTTATCTCACAATAAAGTAAAGGTAAAAAAATGAGTAAATTTTCTTTACCCGGAACTTCCCTCGTTATGGATCTTTTCATATACCTTATTGCTATTGGTAATAACTTTGGATCATCGAAAAAAAAAGTTTTTAAACGGGACTTTTTAACTTATACAGAGATCCCGAAATAAGGTTCGATCTAATTTGGGTCATAGCCATAAGTAAGTATAAAACAATAAAAGATTTGATTAGTTCCATTAAAGATTTTACTTTAAAATACATACAGATGCTATTATAAGGTACAGAGTGTCCCAAATTCTATTCTATGCATTGCATAGAGTCTCAGATAAGATACTGGATGACCAATAAAATTTGCATTTCGCGGAATATTTTAATTATCTGGTTTTAGTAAAATTTGAGTTAATTTTTTTATTTAAAATGCATACAATATAACAATAAAAAAAAGTTACTCACGTGATTTATCTTATATTTTAAATTTGTCAATTCCGTCGATCTCTCTGTCGTACTGTCTGTTTGTGTTATGTAGGGATGACCTGGTAACATTTGGTAAAAATCTAATATGGCAGAATCTTAAAATAAATTATTACTAAAAAACTGCTTATCGAGCTTCTCATTTAATTTATTTAAATCATGCCTAAAAATGTAGCATAGGTAGAAACTGGTATAATATTGGTACGATTCCAATATGGTGGAACAAAATGGCGCCCATTAAAAATGTTTGAAAAGACAGTATACTAAATGACTATGTGCGAAACCAAATTGGGTCACACCTAATTATTCTTAATAAAAGGAAAGGTTCATAACAAGGAATATTCCGGGTAAATGAAATTTACCGATTTTTTCCATTAACTTTCTTTATCACCTTGTGCAATACCAAAAAAAACTTTAAAAAAAGCCAATACGCCTTCGCTGATTCTACGTGAAATATGGTTATAGAATACTAAAAACTGATTTCAATCAGCAGTATGGGAATAAGGGGATTTATTTTGTAATCGTGAAAAAAGACTCTCCGAGATTTTTACGTTTCAGTCACCAGATTCCGAAAAACATGTTTTCTCGATTCCGTCGGTCTGTCTGTCTGTCGGTCTGCCTTTTCGCGACATAGCTAAAAAACTACTTACCCGATTGACTTCAAACTTTGGTCAAAAATTGAGGGTCGTATGGGAATGACTTGATAACATTTGGTAAAAATCCAAAATGGCGGCCAAACGAAATCTTAATACTAAAAAAATTGCCTATCCAATTTTTTTCAAAAACAGTATTTGTAAGAATCGACAAAAATCAAAGTCAAGATTATGCTTAAAACAATATTCAGAAATTCAGCCTAAAAAGGTATAATTTATTGATTTTAGATTGTGTAATAAGACATAACTAATTGTGAACTAATTGAAGATGGTATGGCCAAACAAAATAGGGGCTTAATACAATGTTTAGAAGTTCAGCTAAAAAACTACTTAACTGATTGATTTCAAATTGTGTGTCATAACTAATTGTGGTATAGAAATGAATTTGTTAAATTGTGGTATTAATTCAAGATGTTGGAATAAAATGACGGCCAAATAAAATGTTTGTAATCGTGAAATCACTCTCTCAGGTTTTACATATTTTCCTCAGATACCAAAAATTATGTTTTATCAATTCCGCCGGTCCGTCTGCCTCTCAGTTCGGGGCATAAAAACTAATCAGATTGATTTCAAATTCTGGTCAAAAAATCAATATTTTAGTAAAAATCCAATATACCAGAACAAGAGGGCGGCTTAATGAAACGTTAAAAAAATTATTACTAAAAAAATTAATTATAAAATTTACCACAGTTTTACACAAAAATCAAGTGCTACGTAGAAATGAACTGGTAACGTTTTGGTATAAATCCAATACAGCAAAATCAAATGGTACACTAATGCAATATTTAAAAAATAAGCTTGAAAAAATTACTTATTAGATTAACTTCAAATTATGTGCAAGCATTAGGTACTATATAGAAATAGACTGGTAAAGTTGTGGTACGAATTTAAGATGGCGAAACCAAAATGGCGACTAAATAAAAGGTTTTCAACAATCTACGAAAAAAATCTTTTTCAATCGATTTTAAATTTTGTGGGAAAATTAAACATGATATGGGGATAAACTGGCACGAATTCAATGTGACGTAATAAAATGGCAGTGTGTGTCATTGTAAAAACTACCTATTGAATTTATTTTAAATTAAATCCCAAAATCAAGTGTGGTATAGGTAGAATCTGGTAAAATATTCGTAGGAATCAAATATGATGGAACAAAATGACCCGTATAAAATATTTCAAAATATATATATATATATATATATATATATATATATATATATATATATATATATATATATATATATATATATATATATATATATATATATATATATATATATACTAGCTGATCCGGCAAACGTTGTTTTGCCATACACAATAGGAAATGTTTTTAAAAGTATCTGACAGTATAAGTGTGTGGGAATTTGAAAGAGTAATGAAGCGTTGTAGACAATTGAAGCATACTTTATTTAAGTTAATATAGTAATCTTTATTAAAATACCAAATATATTAAATTACAGATTTTGATAGCTTGACACTACTACTAATTATTATGGCATTTAAAAAATAAACAAAGATTATTCTCTCAGCGCAATGGAGTGTACAATATTTTTGGTCATATATTTATATCCAAACAAACTGGATACGCGAGAACATGCAACATAGAGTTGTCCGTGGGAAAAGCATGGGATATAAATATAGGCCACAAACAGACAACGTTTGTCCTTGGGACTTATTTATCGTTATTGCAAATTCAATTGGCACATCTGTAGGAATTAAAGGGATTCGTGGCAGCAATACATTTTCGCCTCGAAATTTGCCATTCAAAATGGTAACTTCGATAACGTTTTTCATTAATTTTTTAATGACTCATCGTGTGCCATTGCATAATCGTGGTGGGTTCAAATTTAGCAAAATAATAGCTCCAACCTTCAATTGTAAATGGTATGGCATACCTGGCAAATCCAATGAATTCAAAAACAAAATTAATTATTAACTGAACTGAAGTAAATTAACTTGAGAGGCGTATCAGTCGAGACACAATTAAAACAAAAAAAAACTATATTAAAAACAAAACAATACAGCTGAGTACTCCGTAGAGTTGATTTGATACTTGCGCAGGCGCGTATAACCCGTGTATGTGGGGTTGCGGTTGCGTTGCTGTACGGGAAATTCAATTCAAAATGATTTATTTATGCGGGACCGCCAGCTAAATCAATAAATATTTTTAATAACATAAAAGAACAAAAATAATTTTCTTTAAAAAAAAACCTGAAACTAAATATGTAATACCCGATTTTTAAGGAAATATAAAAAAAATGTGGTAGAAAATAAAAAAAAAAGTAGTTTACAACGGGACTCGAAAAAATTGTAAATAACGTGAATAATACAAAAATAGCTATTAAAAAATAGGGGTTGATGGTAGAAGGGTGAAAATTTAGGGTTGTATGTATTTTTTAATGCTGAATCGTGAAAAAATAAAAACAAACAATTTTGTCCAAAAATTAAAAAAAAAATTTTGGGGTGAACCACCCTTAATTTTTAGGGGTGTGAAAAATAGATGTTGGCCGATTCTCAGACCTACCCAATAAGCACAGAAAATTTTATGAAAATCGGTTTAGCCGTTTCGGAGGAGTTTGGTAACAAACACCGTGACACGAGAATTTTATATATTAGATATATATATATATATATATTTGTGTTAATAAGTGACTTTGCGTAGTGAACTAGATTTGGTTACACTGTACTATTCCTAATAAAAGCACATATTCATAACGAGAAAAGGAAATATACCCCGATATTTATAATTTGTTCTTGCTTGGGTAACTACAGTTATTTTAATTTGTTTTCAGCTTTCCCCGCCAACCAATTTATGAACCAAGAGCCCGGCACGAATGCGGAGATCGCGGAGTTCGCCAAAAAGCACGGAGCTAAATTCGACATGTTCGCGAAGATCGAGGTGAATGGGGAAAACGCGCATCCCCTCTACAAGTACCTCAAACACAAACAGCCGGGGGACAGCAGCGGGGGAGACGTCGAATGGAATTTTGCCAAGTTCATCGTTGATAAAAACGGACAGGTTTGTTGTTTATATATCGTAAAATTTGCGGTTTCGAAATTTACCAACTTGACGTTCCTGGCTTATTTTGGGAAAATGGGAAGTGCAAATCAAAATATGGTTAGAAGGTATTAAATGAGTGTCACTAACATGGCCACTGTTTAGTGGCATATTTAGGGAGGAGGCAAAAGAGACAAATGGAATATTTTTTTTTGAACAATTGATATTCGATTATCATGTTAAAGACCTATTATTATAATAATTATACTAATAATTACTAACCAGAGCTAAATGATTTAAACTAAAAATTATTTTATAGGACACTACGACGACTTTATAACATAACTCATGTTAACAAAAACATAGGACTTCTTTTAGCCGCCAAATGTAATTGTTTGCCTCTCTAGAAATGCATTACCTGTTTTTCTACACCTTTGAAAAGCACTTATTTTTTAAAATAACTTTTATTTAAAAATCGATTATTTAACTTTATCCAAAAATCAAGTTGTCCATGGAAGCTTATGCCAAAAAGTTTTATTGCCCCTTCGTTTTAAAAAAGTATACACTCAACTAAAAAGCATTTAACATTTTATTGCTAACAAGTAATAGTTGGTACACGAGTAAGAGAAAAAAAATTATCTACCTAATTTATATATATATTTAAAACACTAAGCTAAATTTCATGGAAGAGTTGTACTGCACCGATTCATATGATTTTTTTTTTAAATGATTGTCTGGTGATCGAGACCTTTCAACACTATTTTTTGTATTGTAAATTTATAAAACATTTTATATTTAAAAACGGTAGGTTTTTCGGAAACACGCTTAAACTCGGTTATTTTATTTGATTATTTTACATATTTTCAAATTTCTTAAAAATGTATACAAGTATGTCAAAAAATCGGGTCACTGATTGATCGAGGTTGTGTTCAAATCGCTTGACGTAAAAAGCTGCACAGGTTAGTGTAGGATGTAAATTCAAAAATAAGAAATTTTTGGAAACTCAAATTTCAACAGGTGAAACCGCTTAAATATTACAAACATTTTTGTTTAAAACCGCGTAAACTCGGTATTTTGTTTGATAATTTTACTCATTCTAACATTTCCTAAAAAAATATAGAGGGTGTTTCAACAAATCGGACCACTAATTTATCATTCTGTTCAAATCGCTTGACATAAAAAGCTGAATTTTGCCATACAGGTTGATTGTAGGATAAAGAAGTTTGATATGACGGGAATTTTCAAACATCAAGTTTCAAGAGAATGGAACCGCTTCTTAAATATTACAATATTTTTTAATTAAAACCCGGTTAGTTTTTAAAAAAAAAATAAACGCTTTAATAAGTATATTTTAGGGACTTTAGTTATATATTAACAATATTAACTTTTTAATTTTTTTTTAATATGAAGTAATAATAATATGTTTATATTTTTCATATTTATAATAAAATCATTCTGAACTTCAAATTGGGTTTGCAAAATTGTTAGAACGAAACACATATTTTTTTTATTATTTTACTGTCTGTGACATTTCATAGCAAACTGTAACGTACAAGTCGACACAATGCGAACAAATAGCGCAACTTTCTAATTTTTGAATATAGCCAAAGGCAGTTTTAATTTGGCACATACAAACCAGTTTTCGAAATATATATTTTACCAAAAATTATGATTTTGGCAAAAAGAAATTAATAAATGTATTTTTGTTTTTAGGTCGTTGAGAGGTACATTCCCAAGAAAGATCCTTTGGAATTGGCATCTGCTATAGAGAAATATTTATAATTATATTCCAAAAACTGACGATTATTGTTGCAAACTAGGATCTGTTAAAATAGTTTACTACTGTTTTGTAACATACTTTTTTTTTATTGTTGTAGTTATAGACTGACGATAATTAAAGTGCTTATTAATAAAACAAATGCAATAAAAAAATTATTAGTTTTATTTTTATATATATATTTGTTAAACAATGCACACAGGATGTGTTGATGTCCAATGAAAGCTAATGCAAAAGACCCACTTTAAAATAAAATTACAAAACATTTTGATTTGCTGTCTACTGTATACATCAACGGTTACTGCAATTTCCATCAAGTCAATGCGGGCATGTATAGCCGTTAATGCAGTTCGAAGGGGCCGAAACCCCATGAACCCCTGGCTAAGTCAATTAAACACTATTTATTTTCGAAAAAAAAGTTTTTTGGAGGTTAGGATCATAACCTGGAATACTCTTATTTTAATTGAATTGGGGTGTTATTGCAATATTATGATCTCAGGTTCATTTTGACATTAACAATAAAACGACTAGTACTTCTGCCACTTATAAAATTATTAAAAAATAGGTAAATTTCCTTTACCCAGAAATTCCCTTATGCATCTTTTTTTTTATTAGGAATAATGGAGTGAAACCCAATTTAATTCCTCATTTGGTAACACATATACATATACTGACTTTTCAAACATTTTTACTGGACGCCATTTTGTACCACCATGTTGGATTTTTACCAAAAGATTACTATGAAATTCCTTTGAACCCTTTGAACATATTTTCTATCTATGTCACGCTTTTGCTTTTTGGGCATACTTTAAAATAAATAGTAGTTTTTACTCATGTTGAATTAGTACCAGTTTATCCCAATATCAACTTTAATATTTGAGTAAGTTTTGAAGTCAATTGAATAATATAATTTTAAACATTTTATTTGATACAAATTTTGTTTTACCATTTTCAATTCGTACCACAATTTTACTAGTTTATCTCTACATTACACAATGCAAGCTTGAAATTAATTAAAAAAGTAGTTTTTCATGCTGTGTCTTTAAATATTTTGTTAGACAGCCATCTTCGATTCGTTACAAAATGTTAACAATTCATTTCTATTTTTATTTAATATATGGAATTGAATAATTATTTTATTACTACAGTTTTTTTGACATTTCACTAAGTCTCTATTTTGATCCACCATATTGTAACCATTTGTAAAAAAATTGAAGTCAATCTAATGAGTAGTTTTTAAGCTATACCGCGAACTCACAGACAGACAGATAACGGAATGTATCTGATGGTTGTGCAAAATTTGAGGTATATTGGATAAGCAGTTTTTTTAGTATTTTTTTTCACATATCACTAGGCCGCCATTTTGTTTCGCCATTCTGGATTTTTACCAAAATATTACCAAGGGATAGACCGAAGGAATTAAGATAACTTATATTGTTGGCACGTCGAAGCGTGAAGATCTGTAAAAAACTGATTTTTTCACGTTACCTTACTTTCTTTTTACGACGAAAGTAATAATCACCTTGAATATGTATTAAAAAAAAACACTGTAAATGCATAGTGGCCTGCGTTTCAATAAACACGCATAGTTGTTAATTGTTAACATCATAAAACCACAATTAAAGCGACCCAAATTCAAAAATATGATTTTAATTATATCCATAGCGCGATTCATGGTGTCTATTTTCGTTTAGCTTCACTAGAAGGTGTCAGTGGGAAGTAATATTTCCGGTGTTGAACGATCCAACGGTACGTTTAATTTTTATTGTTTTGTAAGCACAAAATCAGTGGGTGTTGATCAACAAATTCAAGTAAAAGTATTAAATCCTAGTGTTTACTTGACGATATGTTAAGCGCTGCCGCAATCAGTTTAATTATTTACTTATTACAGTTGCAAGTTTGTATTTCATTCATTCAAACAAATGGCGAATGCGATGGAAAACCGTTTAGTTATGCAAAATATAAGGAAAAAATCGGAAACTTCTTTTACCCGGAACTTACACCGTTATGAATCTTTCCTTTCATTAGAAATGGTAAGGTGTAACCCAATTTAGTTCCGCACATAGTCATTTAGTATATTATCTTTTCACACATTTTTACTGTGCGCCATTTTCTTCTAACATATGGAAATCGTACCAATAATTTACCAGTTTTTATCTATGCCGCATTATTTTTTGGGCACGATTTAAAATAAATTGATTTTTTTTACACTGATCTTTTACGACCGCTATTTTGTATCGTTATTTTGAATTTCTACAAGTCAATTGAATAAGATTCCTGAATTCGTACCACAATTTTACCACCTATATATTACACTTATGTCCAGAATTTAAATTATTATTATATCGAAGGAGGGGATAAAATTCTATATAGAAAGGAGGACTTTTTTTTTGTTTGTTACTTTTTCCCCCGAGCTTGGGGCTCGTAAATACCTTTGGGCGAAAATAATTAATCCGGCACTGGCTGCAATGCTTCTAAGTGATAGGTCCGATAACCTCAAGCGGGCCTAGGGCCCCAAAAGTTGAAGATGCGGTACTGGCTTTAAGTGTTAATAGTTTGTGTCATGTGTTTCACCAGTTGATTCTTACATAATACTTGATTTTTGTGCAAAATTTGTGATAAATTTGATAAGTAGATTTTAGTAATAAATGTTTTTACTAGGGCGCCATTTTGTTTTCCCATATGACCCTTAATTTTTGACTAAAATTTGAAGTCAATTTGATGAGTAGTGTTTAAGCTATACGGCGAACTGACAGGCAGACAGACATATCGACAGACGAATCGACAGAATTGATAAAACTTATTTTTTGGCACCTAAAACGTGAAGATATGTAAAACTTGAGAGGGTGAATTATTTCACGATTACAAAATATTCTATTGGCCGCTATTTTGTTCCGCCATATTGATTTAGTACCACAATTTTACTAGTTAATTATCATACAATTTGAAATCAGTCTATTAAGTAGTTTTTTTTCAGACTGATTTTTTTAAATATTTGATTAAGCCGGCATTTTATTTCGCCATATTGGATTCGTACCCAAATTTCATCAGTTGATTCCTACATATTACTTTATTTTTGTGCACAATTCGAAATAAATTGGATAAGTTTTTTACTATCGACATTTTATTTTGCCTTAATGGATTTTTATTAAAATGCTACCAGGCCATCCCATGACCCTTAATTGTTGACTAAACTTTGAGGCCAATCGGATAAATAGTTTTCAGCTATTCCTCGAACATATAGAGACCCTAAATCGTGAAGATCTGAAAAAAATCCCGGAGGGTGATTTTTTCACGATTGCAATACTTGCCTTTTACGAGGGAAATAAGAAAACGAATTTAATAAATATTATGTGGGAGAGAAAATTACCACTGACAGGAGCGAATTTTATAATATGCCAAAATATGTAACATAGATCAAAACGTAAGCGTTTACTTTTTAATCGATTTCAAAAAATTGTATGTATTTTTTTATGGATGAAATTTTCAGATAAATTGGTAAAATTGTGGTAGGAATTAAAGACGGCGGAATAAAATGGCAGCGAAATAAAATGTTTGTAATAGCGTCCCTAGATGCCAAAAAATAAGTCTTATCAATTCTGTCGGTCTGTCCGTCTGCCAGTTCATAGCATAGCTTTGAAACCACTTAACACACTGACTTCAAAATTTGGTGAAAATTTAGGGTTATATGGGGATGATCTTGGTGAAAATCTAATATCCTGGAACAAGACGCAGCTTAGTTTATATTGGAACGAACTGGTAACATTTTGATAGGAAAACAAAATGGTGACCTAATAAAATATTTAAAAAATCGAACAGAAAAACTACTCATTGGATTATTTTCAAATTTTGTACGTGTGATATAGAGATAAACTGGTAAATTGCGTAAAAAAATCGTATTCAATTGACAATGAAATTTTGCAGAAAATTTAAAAGTGAGAATGATAAACAGGTACGAATTCAACATGATGCGATGTGTGTGATTATAAAAACTACTTATTCTACCCAAAAATCAAGTGTGGCATAGGTAGAAACTGGTAAAATATTGGTAGGAATTTAATATGGTGGAACAAAATGTTTGAAAAGACTGTATAATATATGTTACTAAATGACTATGTACCGAAGTAAAATGGGTCACACTTTACTATTCCTAATAACGGAAAACCACATAACGGGTAAAGAAAATTTACCAGTTTTTTCGCTAATAAAGACGGCGGTGATAGATTTCATAATTATTAATTTCAGTTGATTTCAAATTGTTCTAACCACGGCTCTATAAAAAAGGAAAAAAATGAAACACAGAGAGCTTTCGAAAGCAAACGATATTCAAATGGTAATTACCACAGGTAGCAAGTAAGTAGGTACCATGAAACGAATCACGCTACCTGTTCGTACGTTTATGAAAATCTCTGCAAACGTAGAGAAAGTGCTACGTTATAGTGCTAGTACTAAATCCGCATACTTCATTCGCTGCTGTTATACATTTTAGCATTGCGGTAGTACGTCGCCCGTCCAGGCAAGGTCGTACCGAGTCGGGTACTTGCAACAAATTCAGCTTAATGTGGAAATAAAATTAAGACAAATTATGTTGTTTACTTTCGCGACGGGCTTATCTGACAGGCAGTGACTTTTTGTTGATGTTGTTAGTGGATCAAGTTTATTTTTAATGTAGTGTTTAGGTGAACCTAGCGATGTGTTTTCGTTTTGAAATTATGCGGTAAGTAAATTTTTGCCAACCGTGACGCTTCCTTCAACAATTTAACTACAGTCTTCATCTACTTAATTTAATAATCATTTCTATGAACTACACACACATTTTTTCAATTTAATTTTTTTGTCAAGGAATGTCAATATCAACTTCATTAATTTTAATAAACCTAGTTGAATTCTTATTCGATGAAGGAACTATTTACTGCAGAAACTGCCTCGGTCAGAGTCTTTGTCTATTTTCTTATTAGTCTATATACTTGAAGGTATCAATTTTTTTGTGTTTAAAATCAGCAAGAATATACTCATTTAAGTCAAAAATAATACAGAGTTTCCTTAGTACATCATATAACCCACTCTATACACATGTGATTAGTTTTAATAAGTAATTTGAGTATGAACGTTCCTATAGACTTTTATCCAGACCCTCATATTTTCCAATATACAGAGTGACAGAATTTTATTATTTTCGTTTTTACTCTACATTTTTAAATATAGAAGAGGTTCTTAAATCGCCTTATTTAAATTCCTCCTTATAAACCAGGTTTCGTTGCATTTTCTCTCAATTTTTGTCCACAGGGGCTCGCGAAATTTTTGTTTAGAAATTATGTCTGATTTTTTGGAACATCCTACATACATTTTTCAAACATATATAAAATAAAATATACCTGTTCAAGTGTTTTTGAAAACTTATCATTTTTTTAAATAAAATATATTTTAATATCCCTTTGAATTTTGATTTTTGAAAAATTCCTTCTTATCGAACCTTCACACCTTACAATCAACCTGCCAAAGGCTTTAATTATAATTCGTTTCGAAGATAAAAGCCATCATGGGGTTTTTCAATCACAGAAACTTACGGTAGGAGGGCGAATAAACGGGCCCGAGGTATGTTCCGAGATTACCATGAAGCTGCTTATCGATAATCCGGAATGAAACTGGAGAAAAGCAAAGTTGATTTTTTTGTCCAAAATTTTTGGTAGGGTAAATAACCCCTTTGGAAAAATTGAAAAAAATCATATTTTTGCTTATATCTAGAAAACTAAAAGTTGTAGGAGGGATCAGAAGTGGTATTTGTAGGGGGCGTCGCGACGCTCACATAGAAATTTAATGAGCCGGAATACAGTGGTCCGTTCGATAATTATGGGCCAAAAACTAAATTTCAGTTTTTCGGCTATATCTGCCAAAAGAAATGCGTCCGATCGGATTTATATTTTTTATTTTAAACTACTTAGTGGAACAGTGGGTAATTTTTTTCATCCGAGTGGTTTTTCGGTTATTCGGCACCTAATCGGAAAAGTGCCGCGAAACGTAGTATAAAGAATAGTTTTGTTGACTGACAGGACCCATCGTTTTTTAAAATTATTAGATATTAGTTCTGAATTAAACCTTAATTTTAAAATAAACGGATGTTTAACTTTTAATCCTATGTCCCGAATTCACGCCCTATTGCTGGTACTTTAATGAAAAATAAAATATCAGTTAGCGTTTCATGATCTAATTCATATCATTGAGAAACTCCCGGAAAAACCAATCTGTAGCAAAGTTGTATAATAAGTAATTTTAATAAAGCAACCTGTTACATTACATACGTTTATACCTGTTCGCACGTTTTATTTAATCCAAATGCATGTTAACATTTTAATTACAGTACAATATCAAGGTTATTTAAAGCAGCAATTTTATTGTTCTGAAATTTAATAATAACATTAAGACAAATCATTATATTGCTTATTGTTTAACTTTTCGGCTTTGTCAATAATAACTTTATTAAACTACATATGTACGTATTTGTATAAACAACAATGCAACCGAACCTTGTATATTTCCCTTTAAACACTCAAAAATGTTTATGGCCCACAGGTGTCCTTCAGACTTAATACAAAGCACATTAATCTGTGTGTATTGTCTTAAGCATTTGTGTATCACACTTACAGACTATCGCTTTTAGTGCTCAAAATGTAGTGTAACTTTTTATTTCTAAAAGTATAATCTGCCGTGAATTTTGTGCGCTTTGGAAGCTTATTAGTAAGTTAACTATGGTTACTGATATTATGGAAAGAGGACTTACAAACCTTTAGGCATTTTTTTATGTTAAATTAGGCAGGCGGACTCTTGTATTTCCTCATAAAGGGAATACTACTCGTAAGAATGTGTAGTATATTTTATTACTGTTTGCCATTGCTAAATTTAAAAAAAACGGTAAATCGGCTTTAGTCGAAACTTACCTTGTCATAAATCCTTCTTTTTATAAAGGAAATTAAAGCATGGTCAATTTAATTCAACAGATCGTTGTTTAGTAATATCTGCGGGGCTTTTTCGTATATTTAAAAAGCGTCTACCACGTATATTATAAGCCATTTAGAATTCGTGCCATAACTATACCAGTTTATCTTATATCACACCTAATGCTTGCACAAAATTGGAAATTAATGCAATAAGTAATTTTTTCATGTTTTTTTTTTGGCATCTAGAGGCCCTGAAACGGGAAAATCTGAAAAAAATCTTGGAGGGTGGTTTTTTCACTATTACAATACTTTCCTTTTATGAAAGAAGTAAAAAATACTTTCCTGGCGATTCTGTGACCAAAATGAAGTTTTTATTGAATGAGTAGACACAATTAACTGCCCAAAATAAAAACTTTAGGAATGCGTTAAATATTTAAAAATGTTTTTTATTGCTAAGTTTAGTGAGTTTCTTCACAACCAAATGCAAACCTTTATCTTAGCGTCACTAATACAGGGTGCGGCAAAAGTAAGTTTACCAATTTGCATAATAACGCAAACACACCATGATGGGATGCAAACCTTGGGAAAAAAATAAGTTAACTCATTTTCAAATTAACAAAAACAATGATGAGATGCCAAATTTTGTTTAATATAAAAAGAGCTTAAATAATAATACAAAATAAAGTTTATGCCCTACATTTTGTGCTCAAACTGTAAGCCACCTTCATCAATGCATTTATGACATCGCTTAAGCACTGTAAAACACGTCTTTCTACAGAACTCCTGTTCGGCACGAAGAGCTTCAAACTCCTCTTCAATCCTCTCTTTTAAGTGTTGTATATCCCGTATTTGGGTGGCAAACACTTTATCTTTAAGTACGCCCCACAAAGCGAAGTCACACGGCGTTAGGTCCGGTGAGCGCGCAGGCCTTTCAATTTTGCCTCTCCTTATCCAGTCTCCAAATTGGTCATTAAGAAAATCACGAACTTGTAAGGCGTAATGAGGCGGAGCGCCATCCTGCTGAAAGTATCGGATACCTTCTAAGAGAGGATTATTTTCTAGTTCGCCCTTTAAATCGATTAGAAGGTTCAGATAATTGTCTGAATTTACCGTCCCATCAAAAAAATATGGCCCGACGAGACCACCCGCATACACTCCACCCCATACAGTTATACCAGGAACATTTAGCTCTTCTTGAATGGTTACATGAGGGTTTTCTGAGGCCCAGTACACGGAGTTGTGTCGGTTGATTCGACCGTTCATTTTGAATTGCGCTTCATCGGACCAGAGAATAGATCGGTAAAAATTAGCGTCGTCTTCGGCGCACCCACTATACCACTCGCAGAATTCAAGCCTGCGATCCGGGTCGTCCTCAGTTAACGCATGCAGCAAACGTGGTCGATAACAACGTATCTTCATGGTTTTTAACATCCGACGTAAACTGCGATCCGAAATCTCTAATTCAAGAGACGTACGCCGCGCAGACTTGGTTGGTGCCTCGATGAAAGCTTAAACTACCTGCATGTTTTCTTCTGTGGTTACAGTTTTGGGACGGCCACTGCGCGGGGCATCTACAACAGACCCGGTTTCTGAGAATTTCCTGTGCAGTTTATGGACCATTTGTCTGGTAGGAATAGGTCTGCCAGGATGCTGCGCCGCAAACTCTTGAAAAATGATGTTGTAATCGGCATGATAACGTAAATAACCGGACAACAGACAGATACGTTCGGCCGTCGTGTACTTCGCACGGATCGGAGCAGCCATAGTGATGCGACTTGGTTGAACGATACGCTAATACTAAAGTAAACTTTCGCCTTCAAACCAGCGCTGCTTTAAACCCCCACTACGGTCGCGCGTGCTTGTTTCGACGAAAGAAGTCCGCATGTGCGTATTTCGACAGCGTAAACTGACTTTTGCCGCACCCTGTATATTATTGCATCAATTATTCACGGATATTTACGACCCTATCTTCAATTTAATATCTATTTTTTAAGCCTACAAACAATGTACAATCAGTTAATGATAACGTTTATTTACTTTATCTTTAATGAATATAGCATGATAGAATATCAATTTCTGTATTAAGGCAGCATAGTCTCGTTCATGTCCGCTTCTCTTTTTGTGTAACTCAATTTTCTGATATTTTCAAGACTTTTTGCGTTGTCTTAAAGATGTTTGCCTCTCAAATAAGTGGTATAAGCTTGTAGAGTTACTAGTAGGTCATCCCATTTTCAGTTTTGTTTTAATACTGAATAACCTTTTCTTCATACACTTTGTATTCCGATGAGAAACTTCCAAAGAATACTGACTTTTAGAATTATTGAGGATAATAACTTTTAGAACTGATCAGCGGCTTATATAAGGAGGGGATTAAAATCTCCTTCAGAGCCACTTTTATTTAAACTAAAATGATAAAAACGGTATAAAGTATGGGCCTTTCTTCGGAATTGCAACGGAAACCCCCCAGAGCCTGTTTTTTTCTACAACTAAAATAAAGTAATGACCTTTTTTTTTGGGTTGTTCACATTACTTACTCCCAATTAGGTAGAGAACAAAAAACTTAATTGTTATTAAAAATTTTCATCGTTTTCAAACCCGCTCCAGAAGCATTTTCTATACACGCCACTGGAAATGAACTATCTGTAAAGAAATGTCCCTTAAACTGATATTAAATTTAGTAAGCAAGTACTATCTTAGGCCACATAAAAAGTGTTGACCCCTAAATTTTTTTTGTGTTTATCATTGATCTTGTGTAGTTTCATATTTTGGACTTGTCGAAAAACAATAATTTTTTATTTATGCATGTCCTAAAATATTTTACATTTGCAAAATTCCCCCGTTTGATAAGCGGAACACTTTAAGGCTTGTAAATATTTTAATTCCCTTGATAAGATCTTAATTGGTGTGCGTGATTCAGGCTCAGTAAATGTCTAAGTAAATTTGTATATATTTACGACCAGCAAAGTTTTGCTCCCATTTAAGTGATTTACATTAGAATAAGGATACCCAGGGTCTTCCACTTAACAAGGATACAAAATTATTTTTCAAAGGATCTACTTCATTTTAGGGTGAATATGTTGGGTCACGAAGCGTGAGATTTCATCACATTGGATTTTTACCAAAATATCCTCTTACGATCCTTAATAGGACTAAAATTAGAAAAATTGAAATCTGATAAGCAGTTTTTAAGCAATTTGGCGAACTGACAGACAGTCAGGTAGGCTGACAAACGCACCAACGGAATTGATAGGACATTTTATTTTGCTTTACCATCTTGAATTAGTACCATAGTTTCACTAGTTCATCTCCATACCACAATTAGCTAAGGTACACAATTTGAAAAAATCAGTCCGTCATTTTATTCCGCCATCTTCGATTCGTAAATCAAAAATCACTTAAGTTTGACAGTTCATACCATTACCAAACCTGGCAATGGGATATTCTAAGTTGTTAATAATACACAGCTGATATTAGATTTCAAATAAAATCTTCCCTACAGGGTGTTTGCTCTTGAAAATATTTTAATTCTGCCCCCTTAAAAACATACGTTGTTATATTACCCCTCTTACTCGAAACGCAAAAACCAGTTAGTAGCAGAGAGTACGAGCCACTAGATCTCGGCGAAGACATTCAGGTATGAAGACCTGCTGGCATATAGAAGCGAAAACCTGCCTTATAGCACTTCCAGGAAAACATCTATGCGATAACGATGTTTTACCTTCTGAAGTTCCACTACCTTTTTACCTTTTAGAGTTATTGAAACTAATTATTATACTTTTTCCGGAATCCTTTGAACCTGTAGACACTCTTTGTTATTCTGGTTTTTATAGTAACGATCTGTAAGTATATACGTACAATGCAGAACGTAATGTAAAAATATATTTCTTGTTTGGTTCGATTATATGCGAGCTTATTAGTTGATCCCAAAATATGTGATACGGATTTTCATAGGCACACACACTAGCATTAATAATAATTATTAGACGGTTCCGTTTTTGTTATCCTTTAATTAAATAAATCCAATCACCGATAAGATAACGAGCTGAGCTGGATTATTATCGGACTAGTTTTCATTTTTGAGGTGGTGGGAACTTAAACTTTTATGTTTGTGTTTGTTGCAGGTGAACAACGAACGCACAGTAAATGAGTCATGGCTAGGGAAGTGCCCAACGAGGATCTGGGTGAGTGCACAAAATCTACAATATTAATAACAATTACGAACAATTATTTAAACTACATTTCTAGGACTGCTATGAAAACTTGCAATAAACACATAACCAGCAAGGTCTGAAAAGGAATTATTTCCCCAGTAGTGGTAAATCATTTCGCACGGATTAAATTGATCTGCTTACGTGTGCAGAATACAGCCTACACTTTATATTTTGTTTTAATGTTGTTGCTGTTGCTCTATTATGTGTCTGCCTTTTTAATGTAGAGGAGTTAAACAAATTTGAAATATTTTAATGTCATTAAAAGTTACATTGTCTTCTAAGAAATACGGGGTATTAAAGACTTGAAAAAAACTTCTCGCTCTCGTATGACTTTTAATGCTCGCGCTATTAAATTGTCACTTAGTATTAAAAGAACCGTTTTCAAAATTTGTTACACCATACACTATTATATAGGCCTCCAAAAAGTATACATATTGTTTATTATCTTATACTTTAGTCACTATTTATTAATTCTTCATTGCTGTGCGAATTTTCAACTCTATTAAATGTGCCAAAAGGGGAAGGATTGTCAAAAACAGTCTGTTTCGATGGATATGCAGAATTTTAGTCAATCACCAATTAGTAATGCAGCATTCCAACCCAGGTGGAATGGGGTGCTACGTCCCTTCTGAAAAAAGGATTTATTGAGATCAGAATTTTATTGCGGTTGTATTCAGCAATTTGGGAACCTATAATAATTTTAATTTTAAATTAATTTTATTATCCAAAATAACAATTAATAGCAGTTTATTGTACAATACTACAACCTAAACCGGATACATATTATCAGACATAACCTTTTAATTAGTGCCATATTCGCGGCGTTCAATTTTTTAATAACATTATTCGAAATATATATATATATATAAATTCTTCAAAATGCTCTGTTGTGGTATCCTCCCTCATAATAGCCCATACAAGAATATTTAATATTTTTTGCAGGGAGCCACAAAATATGACCCCAACCGTTTTTTAACCCTTCATGTAAAATGGTTATCCTTTTCCCTTTATTTGCTGGAGCTTTTATTTCACCCTACCGGAAGAATCGAAGCATCGTTAGGGTGAGGTTTCTTGTTAAACCATGTCCCATCGAGGTAAAATATTGGGTGCTTTTCGCAACGGCATTTTCTTAACGATATCACGGCATTTTTCTAATCGTTGGGATTCTATAAGTACTTGCTTTTTACCAATTGTGCAATATCAAAATTCTGCAAAGGCTAGAGTTTCTACAGCTTATTTGGGATTCGTCATTAATGAGCCATTGCTTGAGTAATTTCAAATGTAGGCACATTTGCTCTTCGTAGATAGTGTAGACTTGTCACCTTATTAAGTCCTTGTTCACCTTCGTTAAAACCACATTTTGTAGAACTGACATCTTTACTCTTCTTTGAATGTAATGGATGGGATTTGACACGATTCTTTTCACTGTAGTCAGAAGCATCTTAGTCAAATCAATCACACGTTTCATTCGTACTAGCATAGTGTTATAATGGATTCATTTCGGTAGTCTTTTGAAATAATGTAAAAGACACATTAGCAACTGTAAAACTGTTTCTATAAAATAAATATAATTTACGCAGTTACCAATATTTTATATATTTAAACCAGATAAATTATTAGTAGACACTTTATAAAATCATCCATTAATATGTTGTTATTAACAACACACTCATGTACTCTGTTCTACTCTTCTTTTTCCCATTATTTTTGCGGCAATTTTCTTTTTGTTTTCCATTGAACGTTCAATATACCCGTCAATTATTGCACTACCCTTCCATTTACCTTGACTCTTTAGGGTATACAGGGTGTTACGAGATATTTGATTTTAAAATGTTTAATTTTCCAGAAGTTTTCAACTAATTCCAAGACAACATGGCAACATTACTATTTGCTTGAACAATAATCTCATTACCTGTGTAACTATAAAAACACCTGTAGGTTTAAAAACGATTCAATTATTTTATTTTTATTATTTTTTTGGAATGTATGAACAAATTTTTTTAATAAATTGTAGTTTGTTAGCATAATATGGGCGTGTATAAACTTTTCAGATTATTTATTTGTATAGTTTTGAACTGCGCAACCCTAATTAAATGTATTAGCTTCCAAAAATTAATAAAGTATATGAACTTACTAAGCATTATTCATTTATAGCACTAGGTAGGTAATTCACACACTAAAAAAAGTATTTTAAAAACTTATAGTAAATGCTGAAAATTACTACCGCCCATATTTAAACACGCACGAATACGGCGAGCCAAATTTTCTTGAACAGATTTAAGAACGTTAGGTCTTTGTCTAATTATTCATCTGCAGCAAAGATACGGTTTCTAAGGTCATCTTCATTTTTAACTTCAACCCTATTATACACTAATGTTGTCATGTGGCTCCAAAAATAATAATCAAGGGGGTTTAGGTCAGGTGACCTCGGAGGCCATTTCTAGGTTCTGGAGCATTTCGACCTATCCACCTATTATCGTATTATCCAGATGTTGTAACACATTCCTATGAATGTGGGCAGGAGCTCCGTCGTGAAGAAACCAGGCACTGGTTCGCTGAGCTAAAGGAATATCTCCTAAAGGAGTGGCCAAGTCATTAATTAAAAATTTGAGGTATGCCTCTCCTGTTTGGTAGCTCAAAAGGTCCGAATAATCGATTGTGGATTATTCCACCCAAATATTTATTGAAAACCGGTATTGGAATTGGCTTTGTTGAATCGTGTGTGGATTTTCTTGAGCCCAGGTATGAGTGTTATGATAATTTAAAATTCCATTTCTCGTAAAACAACATTCATCGGTTGTCAGTATGTTCAAAGTAAAATTTTCTGAGAAACCGCAGGCAAAATTCTCTTTTTCAGGGTAAGTCCTCTAAAGTCAAAGCATGTACTAGGTCGTTCAGATATTTTACTAAGAAAAAATTTGTAGACATTTTGTAGAAATTCCTATAATTAATGGTTTTACATAATAAAATTAATAAATGTGTTACCGACGTGCTTAAAAATTAATAAAACAAAATACAGTTTTAAGGCAGTTTTTCTCAAAAATGGTAAGGAAGTGATTTTATGTTATTTAAGCATTTTTTAATTAAAATGGTCTGCCAACTAAACTGCTAATGACCTTGGAAACAATAGCCAGTGCGTTCTGATTTTTTAGTAAATTTTGAGCGTAATTTTTAAAATTCCGCAATCCGTTTAGGACTACTTGCGAGGGTATTAATACCAACTGGTTAGGAGGAGCATTTACTTTTTTAATTTAAATTCTCCAATAAATCCATATTCTGTAAGCTACCTTGGGTGATGGTGAATTCTCAAGGCAGTTTGGCTTTTGTATTTGGAATGCGAATACTTCTTTTCGACTTTTGTATCCATATGCGTTAATTTGTCTTGCGTCTCTTCGGCATGCACCATAAACGCCAATAACCAGAGAAACCTTAAACATTAACCCCTATAATCACTAAAGAGTTTTAAATTTAAACCAGTCCTAACTTGACATCTGTAGGTTTAAAATGACAAAGCAACAATTGAACAAATAATTTTTCAAAATATCTAAATTACAAAATGGCGGTGGCATAAGCAAAATACAATTGGTGAACTAACAGTTTTAGTTATGTCAAAGAGATCTCGTCAAACTCCTAAACATTTTTAGTGAATACGGGGAAAAAGATTTGTGGTCACCTGCTTCAACGAGGAACGTTTCAATCTCAGCTCGCCTAAATATTTCCGACTTTTTAGATCTGTAACCATTCGATTTTCGCTTTCGTATATTTAGAGTGTTTTTCAACATTGAATATTGACTCCAAAGAGTAAATGTTTTTTTGGTTTTTTCTTATTTTGCCATGAAATAGGCAAGTTGAACTTTTTTTCGTGACATTTACCATACCAGAGAGTTTGACAATTATTCTTCGAATTTAAGTTCTGGTAGGTATTTTATTTATGTGGATATTGCAGTGAATTTAAAATAAATTGAAAAATTATTGGCTTTCCCATAATCTTAACGAAACAATGAATAAAAAGGCGTTTTAGACCGATAAAAAAATTGATTGATGAAATATCAATTTCATAAAATGAAATGCCATTTCCAATATTGAAATCGTATTTTACTGACCATAATCAAAAATACTTAAAATTCCTTTAACAAAAAAGATGGGTTTTCCAAGAATATGTTAAAATTCCAACTCGGTCTATTATAGTAATAAATATGTGGGATTATTCCACCTCAAAATCGTTAACAGTTTTAAATACAGATTAATAATCTGCAATTAAGTATAATCTTATCGAAAATGAAATATTTTTAACGTGAATTGTAGTTGGTCTTATTGTTTTCAGATTTTTCTTGAAATATTAATCACTACACTCTATCTATTTTGTTTTCGTAGAAAAATTTTGATCTGGATTATTACGAAAATTAACAATACTTTGAAATGTAATACTATATTACATAACAAGTACTGAAAGTGGTAGTTTTCAATTGAGGAGGTAAATAGCTCGAGATGTTAGTCGAGTGCGGAAATCCTTCGAGTTTCAAAACAATAATTTTTGACACGAAACACTAATTTTCCTACGACCATTTAGAATTTTCAGTAGAATTAATATAATTTTATATTTTGTATATCTCAACACTACTATTGAAATATGGTTTCAACACTAGTGTCGAAAAGCATTTTTCCTACTTGCGTGCGGAAAAACGTAAATTTTTTTCGCACGCTGTGCGTAGAGGATGTTTTTTGCAGTCTCTGAAGAAAACTAAAATATTTGTGCAGTTTCATAATTTTTTTTTTATTTCGATTTAACCGTAATACAAAAAAATAAACCTATATTTACTAACGAATTACATACAAATTAAATGTGTAATTTGTTGTGTTTTGAAGGGTAAACACCGACGCAGCCATGTCTCCAGTACTGGCCATCATAGTGACCGAGGAGGATCTCCTGAAACAGTGTTCAGTATAATTTTTTGGATTTTGAAGACGTATTTATGCTAGCAACTGGTCTCGAGCACTTTCCTTTGTGGTATCAAGAAAAATAACCGCTGGTGTCATGTATTTGCTGGTCGCAAACATTTATAGTTTTTGTAGAGATTAATATAACTTATTCCATCCTTGTTGGAATCACACACTACAAAACTTCTTAACGGAGAACTGCACGCAAAAAGCGAAAAACTAGAGACAAGGTCTAGTCAAGTTCAAAATAAGATGAAAAGGTACCTACGCATTAGAAAAAATTTCCTGCACGTCCGACCTCAAAAAAATGTGTTATGTATAGGCAATTTAAATTACATTTCGTTTAAAAATGGGTTCAAAAGGGTTCACGCGCTGCAGAAATACAAAGACATGAGTACGATTTACTATTTCAAATTTTGCAGTTACGTAGACAGATGATCGATGCAAGGCGGTAAAGAGCCATTTTGTGGAAAAAAAAATTATATGCGACGGCATTTGCGTCAAAAAGTGGTCGAAAAATGGTCGAAAATGGACAAATTTCTTCCTTAAACTTCTATTTTATAATTCTAGATTAGATTTTTTTCATAAAAAATCGCATTTAGCGCCCAACTATACATATTTCCCTATTGAAATCACGTTGAAGCTAATACACATCTCTAATAGTTATAACATAATATTGCAGCGGCGCGCGGAAGGCTTGCAAATGATCCATAATACTGCGTACAGTTCACCCTTAAATTCTGAATTTTTACTACTAGTATACCTTCCTTTTCTTCGATGTCCCTAACAAGCAAGTTTGCCAGCTCTGCTCTTCTAGAAGCTCTACCAATACGCAGAATCATTACTACCTTATCCATAAAGTAAATATGATCCGGACTTTCTGTCAAAAATTTCTCGATATCATTCTTTTCTAAAACTTTTTTGATCTGTATCAAATATTTTTTCCTTTAATAAATGAGATCAACTGCTAATATCGACTTATGTCTACGTTTTGACGAAATTTTAAAGATAGCTTCACATTGAGAACTTTGACCATAGCGTAGACGGTACAAAAATTTTTGAAAGATAAGAAAAATAAGCGAGAAATACCTTTTCTTTTAGCGACAAAGTTTTCTTCGTTTCATACTATTCTTCAAAGACGTGGTACTTCTTTTCATTTGTTGGGTTTACTTCTCTAGAATAAGATGCTTCGGATGCTGCGTCATCAACAATGCAATCGGCAAACTCTAGATTTTCGCGTTCGGAGTCCATTTCGAAGACAAAGGTGACACAAACAAAACAAACTAAAAAAAAATAACGCTTTTTGGCAAGTGTGTTTTAGTCCCATAGAGAGTTCAACAAAATAATGAAAGTAGCCTTAGAAGCCAATAGATTATAATACAATCCATACTAATACTAATACAATATAAACGTGAAAATAATAATTGGAAGTTTTAGCGTGCCTAAAAGAATGATATTATTAGGTATTATCCCGAAGATATCTATGCCAACACTTTCTAATTTCTTTTACCCCAAAAAATACAAAATATTAATAAAAACAAGCTTATTTTTACGCAAATAGGAAACATGCTGTACCTAACATGTGTGAAAAATGCCTTTTCGACCATTGGTGGCAAAAAAGTTAAAAATTGAATATGAAATACAAATACGCGAATGAAGGTTTTGAGTAAACAAAAATAATTAGATTTGCCCGTATATTTCCAATAATCTTAAGTCTTAAAATAGTAGAAAAACGCATGTCAAGTGATTGGCATTTTTATGCGTTTTTAAAAACATAACACTAATCTTTACTTAGCCCTTGTATATGATAACATTACCATTATCTATAAACATTCAATCGAATACCGGGCTGCCTACCCATATGACATGAACAAAAATAAAAAAACAAATAACGCATGATATTGAAGTACTTTAACTAATCCTAACCAAGGCATTTTAAGGAAAACGTAAAATTATATTTAGATATGTTTGTAGATAAAATTCGTCAATAGTCTCATCGTTAAACGTGTGGGACATACAATATGGAACTTGTAGTAATAAATTTTGAATGTGAATAGAAGAGTAAATAAAAACGATTGTAAAATTTGTACGTTTACACAGCGGTTAGTTACATACGAACGTAAAATGTGGTAACAACTCAACAGATCTAATTATGTGCGCGGATTTTGTTGAAGATGAACGCGACGAATACAATAATAGTAAGTCATATTATCTTTATTTCATATTAAAAATGATGGAGTAATCTTATAAACAAGCAATCACAATCGTTGAAAATATGCCATCTATTGAGTATAAAAGGTGTTATGGGCAACATGTTGATATAAAAAAAAAGTAAAATGTAATAAGCGACATTTTGTGACATAAAGCTAGCACTAAAATTAATTGCTTTGTGGTAGATCTAATTTAATGACCGGTAATATGATGACCAACAAAAATCTCCGTAGGTTTCAAACATCCTAGAGCTACCAAAATTAGCACAAATTTTCAGCAAAGCAAACAACACAAAATGACTCAGTATCAACTTCCTAGCCTCACAGATTCAGGCACCCCCCCCTTGCAATTTTTCATAAAAAATGAATGACCGGGGGAGTTAAAAGTTACCCTAAATCTACCTACTAAATTAATTGAAATCTTCACAAAAGTGAACAGCATAAAATGGCCTAATATCAACTTTCTAGTTCTCTTCTCTCTTGCAACTTTTCATAAAAAGTATATGACCGGGAGTATAAAGTTTTCCTAAAGTTACGAAAATTGACTCAGATCTTAACTAAAGCTAATAACATAAAATGAACCAGCATCCTTAATTAATGCACTTTTTTCTAATAACATAAAATAGATCTTCAATAAAGCAAATAACATAAAATAGACCAGTACCAACTTCCTAGTCCCTCACATTGAGGCACTTCTCGCTTGCAATTTTTCGCGAAAAGTGAATGACCGGGGTTTAATATCATCCTAAAGCTACCAAAATTACTCAAATTCAAATTGCTAACTAAAGCAAGCAAGACATAACCCAGTATTAACTTTCTAGCCTTTTAGAGTGAGGCACTTCCCTCTTTCAATGTTTTATAAACTATTATGCTGCTTGCCCTAGTAAAGACTTGTGCCAATTTTCGTAGCTCTAGGATTTTTACAATCTACGAATATTCGTTTTTCTTTTTTATTGGTCATTGAATTATCGTGTCATTAAATTTACTACAAAAATTTTAGAATGTTTTTTTTATTAATTTGAGTACTTATAGTCTAAAATTCTGAAAAAAACAATATATTACTTTAGGATATAAGTGGCATTGATAATGGGGTAAAGTCTGTAAAGAAAACTTGTTAATGATTTGTAAATCTGAGTTGTCTTCCCCATAGCTATTAACAAATTTCTAAAATTCTTATGTGCTTATTTTCTGTATTTAAAAAAAATCTGGAATTCGTCATTACCCAGAACTTTCCTTATATAAAATTTCATAACTTACAGGTAACATCGTTTATATTTAAACGTAATTATTTGGTAAAACCGTAAACAAATCCTATTTTTTTTTAAGTTATTACAAAACAATTACACTGCTTAGTTTCGAAGGACACCGAGGAAATTTTTACTAGGAATTCAAAATGAAATAATTTCAATACGGATGACAATTTTGACTTGTGGTTGTCGGCTTTTGTTTGACCAGTTCTTAGACTATGCAGTCCGATAAGGACAGCATCCGCACTCCATCGCAACCGTCTTATACAGGGTGTTATATAAGACCCTGTGATTTTTTGAAAAGTTTATTCGACCAAAACTCGTTCTGAGAAAGATTTCTTTTTCTCTTTGTGCAACCAAAATAATTTAGAGCTCGGTTCAAAAAAAAACAATTTCCAACGGTTTTAATTTTTTTTCTTCCTTTCCGACATACAGGGTTTTTAGAAAAAATATTTATTTTAAATGGTCTGCTAAACAAAGCCCACTTATGGCAATCAGATTCAGTATGGTCTATCAAATTATGAACAGGGTTGGCACCCTTTAGTAATCTACCATGAATATTGTATACAGGGTTCAGCAAAACCTTCGATTCTAAACTTAACAATGTTGAATTTCTATTCCACAAGGCAGGTAGTAGTATTTCAGACATTTGTTAAGCACTGTATTATTTTTAAATGTTTTCAGATTATTCGTTGCGTTTAGATTATTATTATTATTATTATTATTATTGGGACACATTCTCAGTTAATTCGAAATAATGGGTAAACAGTATAAATAAGTCTGTATAAACAAAAATATCATGTGAACTGTATTTTCTTGAGAAAAGAAAATTATATCAATGATAAAAGGCGATTTTTCATTTTTTTATTAAAAACCCTGTTTTAAATTAAAGGCAATATCTGAAAGAATTAGAGAAAATTTCAAATGTAAGAAACTGTTTTGGTAAACATGTCCATTATTACTAAAACTGGCATTACAAGCTATATCGAATTCAAGATTGACAAGAAAACAACCCCAACCTATCACTATTTAACGTTCACCCCTTGGTTTTTGGTGTACCCTGTATACAATATTCTGGAATATGTTGGAAAATTTAAGGGTGCCAATCTTGTCCATAATCTGATAGATATACCTTTGATTACCACAAGTGGGCTTTCTTCGGCAAATTGTTTTAAAAAAATCAATTTTCCGAAAAAAACCCCATATGTAGGAAACGAACAAAAAATTTCCAAGTCTCTAGCAATTGTTTTTCATACCTAGCTCTAGATTGTTTTGGTTGCACAAAGAGAAAAAGAAATCTTCCGTAGTAAGAAGTATGGTCAAACAAATTTTTAAAAAAATGTCAGGGTCTTGGATAAGACTGTTGCTATGGTGTACTGAGGCTGCCCTTATCGGGCTTTATACTATGGATATTGATCAAACGAAAACCGAAAATATTTCATTTTGAATTTCCAGTTAAAATTTCCTTGATGCACTTCGAAGTTCCAGCAGTTTATATGCTTCATAAAATGTGTAGTGAATTTATTAAAGGAAAGTGGGTAAAGGCGAATTTAGCGATTTTTTTAAACATTCTTATAGACCGCAATTTTCTTTCACCAAATTGGATTCCAATATTTTATCAGTTTCGACCTATGTCATACCACAGACAGGCCCACAGAATTGAGAAAACATGTATTTTTGACAACCAGGGATCCTGAAACGAGAAGATCTGAAAAAATCTTGCAGGGAAACTTTTTTCACGATTACAATACTTCCCTTCACCGACAGAAGTAAAAAATATCCACAACATACACTTTAAGTTGTAAAATAAATATCCAAAACGAAAACAGTACCTCCTTTGATTATTTTCTCGAAATAATAAAATATTTATATTTGGTCATCCTTTACTTAAAAGAAATCTGTAATCCCTCAGCATTAGACTTACAACAAGAATCGCTAGAACTTGCTCTATTTTAGGCATTTAAAAACGGTACCTAGTTTCTTTTCAAAAATACATCACCCTTAATGAATTCATGATTTTCAGGATTCAGGGTCCTTGATTGATTTGCTTTGGTTAGATTAGGTATGTAAGATTGCGTTCTAAAAAGGCATTCTATGTTTTGGCAGCCTATCACAAATTTGATTATTTATTTAAATGGTGAGAGCACTGAAACAAGTACATGCTAACTTGAAATATCTTCTGCTTAGTTGTGGATAAGTAAGTAACAGTATAATATAAACCTTTATCATCCATTTCCTAAACGCAGCTGGCGCTAATCGTAGGAAACTGTTTTTTAAAAAACCCATCAAACACAACAAGCGGCAACTGATTTTTATTTTTATTTCAGGGAGACCCATCGATTACGATCCAGACTTCCAAGGTCCTTTGAAGAGGCGATCTTGCACGGATATCATTTGCCTTTTACTTTTTGTGGCTTTTCTTGCTGGTTGGGCGGCCATCGGAATCTGGGGTAAGTCACACACAGTGGAACTAGTAAAGTTTGGATCATATAGGAATTTTTGTTAATAACTGACCAGAGTAAAATTTAAGTTTTCAGAATGATTTTTCTGGAAAAATAACGCAAAATGTCGATAAAATGTTAGTCACATTATTTATCTTAACTGTCAAATTTTACATTTTTTTCTTTTGAAAAATGAGAAAGGTTAATTTTGATTTTTTTAGTTCTTAAGTATATATCAAATTTCAGCACTACCGGTTGACTTAAAATTTTTGTAATTTTTTTAACGCTCTTTCCCTAGTTAACCGAATATACTGTACTATCTATATACTTAAAACACTATGCCAGATCTGGTTAGTTGAGAGAGTTGTACTGCACCAATTTATATGATTTGTTTTTTGAAATGATCGTCTGGTTACCCCTTTCAACACAATTTCTTGTATTGTTTTATTGCGCATTTTTTTAAACAAATATGTTTTTCTTCAATGACATTTCTGGATAAATTGCTGAATGCGCCCCATATTATTAAAAATCCACTGGAAACTTACCGCGCCATCTAACGGAAAAGGCAGAATAAGGTTGCCAGACCAGCTAATCGTGAATAAAAACGTTGGACAAATAATGTATTCAATTGTTTTCATAGGATACCTTATAATTCAGCTTTTATTTAGCTATTTCAGTAATTAAAAAAATATTCTATTTATTTTTAGAAAGGATGGAATAGAAATAAAATAGGGTTATCTCAGTTTTCTTTGAATTAAAAAGTAAATAAATATGTAAAGCTAAACATGGAAAGAAGTTAGAATTCATTCAGATATTCTACACACGTCTAGTATATTGACAATAATCCCGTAAAGACTTTTTAGCCGATTTTCTTCTGCTTGAAACCCTCTAAAAGGATGGGAACGATGAAACAGACCATAGATCCATGTTTGCCATCCAAGAAACTGGATGGCAAATACTTTTAAAGATGAAAAAAGTGAAAAACAGAGTGTTCCAGGTAAAGAGGGGATTTACTTTTTTCACTTTTCCACCTCTGCTGCCACTCACTAAAAGGGAAGCAAAAATATTGCGAATGCCTACGATAAGTCCCATTTACCTTCAACTAAAAGAAAACAGGGTGTCAAACCTCTTTAGTTACTTGAAACACATAATAATAATAATAATAAACATGTTTATTATTTCAAATCACATTCATGGTTACAAGTTACAATAAATTAAGCTTATAAAATAGTAATTGGAATAATTGGCACTAATCAGCTTCCTCCACAACGGAAGGTGCTCCTGAGGCCAGTACAGATTAAATATATAACTGTAAATTAGTAATTACAAGAAAATGAGAAATTAGAATAAAAGCTGGATCTAGAGATTGAAGTTAAATGAATATATAACTTGATAGAGATGTAGGATTGAAAGAAAAACAAAGATAAAGAAACGATAAGAAAAAATATATAACAAAGACGGAACAAAGAAAAAAGAAAAAAAGAATATGAAGGTTATATATGAAAGAAATCTAATATACAGAGAAAACCATTTCTGCATAGAAAGAATGCGCCAATAAAAAAAATAAGAACAAAAAATATATGATATTAATGTACTTAAACACGAAGCTATAATAAAAACTAGAAATATCTAGGGACCATCTTTCGAAAGTAGCCTAAGCTTAAAATGTCTATTAAATGGTGCTATTGTTATTGAAAAGTCAGTTATTTTATACTTGTTTATTAAAGAAGCAATCAGGTAAGAAAAACTTTTCTTAAAATATTCTTTATTGTGAAAGGGTATTGTTAGCAGAAACTGTCTACCAATATTCAAGCTATGAACATCAGTGCGATATCTAAGCTTTTCATGAAGCACTAAGTAAGAAAAGAGCACGAAAGGGCACTTCTAGCCTTCTACCACCCACTAAATTAAATGGGTGAAAGAGAATTAGAAATCCGAGAGAGGGATTCCTTCCTTTTCCCCGGAGAGGGAAATAAGGTCGAATCGCCCTTAGAGGCTCTATGAACGAACAGCACTGATGCGATATATGTGAAACGCTGAAAATCAATGAGGTTTGCCATTGCTCACCCCCGAGACACTTTGTAACTTTAGAAGAGGTCAGTAAAAATCGGGAAACCCATGAAAGGAGATCTCTACTGGTATTCCCACCATAGAAAAGTCCCATTACTACAAGATAAAATGTACAAACGATAATAAGAGAGGAGTATATTATCCCGAGTTCTAAGATGAGCGGGACTTTCTCCGAACCAGACATTTTATACCTACCAGCTGGCCTGGCAGACCTTGTTCTACCTTTTCTGTTAGATGACGCGATGAGTTTCCAGTGGAATTATAAAAATATGATGCGCATTCACCACATCGTTCAGAAATTTTATTGAAGAAAAACATATTGGTTTTATAGAAAAAAAAAACGAAATAAAACAATAAAAAAAATCATGTAAAATTGGTGCAGTACAACTCTCTCACGAACTAAATCTGACTTAGTGTTTTAAATATATAGATTATATTCTACGAACGGCAAGAAAGGTGTTACAATATACATTTAAGTAGCAAGATAATTTAGACTTGCGCCTCTGTCTTCCCTGCGACAGTATCTGAGAAAAAAGTGGATATTTGTTTACTTCATACAGTTATCTGACTGCTAGAAAAATAACAAATTAGACTTTTATGTTTGTTCGAAGATGGTAGACGATATAGAATGTATATTAAACTCGACTTGCGTTATCTTTATTTTTTGGTTTTACAACGTTTCGAATAGTAACTACCTCCAATCTTTTTTAAGTGTAAACTAAATGTTAACTCTAGCTATATACTAGTCGTGTGGGTAGGGGCGTGTTTAGATTTTCTTTGTTAATAGTTATCAGAACATAAGCTTAATACCCTACAAACATTTGTGCTTATGTTAAAAGCTCTGTAAGCTAAGTGACCATTTCATTGGGTATTTGCACTTGAAAACGATTGGAGATTCGAAGTGTTGTGAAACCAAAAAATAAAAAAAAATTAACTCCGACAGAATGAGTTCACTAGACTGTTAGTCTTAATATAAAAATTGAATTTTTAATTTTTTTGGTCGTATGCAACAGAATTTTTGAGATAGACCCAGATAAATACACTTTTCCTTTTTAATTAACACCTATATAAAATTGATCCAAAACAATATAATTTTTGTAGAGAAGTGGTGTCAGCAACTCACCGTGAATTCTTTGTTTTTAGCTATTAAAAATGGCGATCCAAATACGCTTTTGGCTCCCAGAGATTCGCTGGGTCTCCGATGCGGGATAGATGAAACAGTGAAGAGTAAGAAATACCTGTTTTTCTTCGATCTCACCAAGTGCCTGGACCCGTCAACCCCTTTTTTGGGATGTCAGACTCCGCAGGTAAGAAAATCAACTTTTATTCTATATACCCTTTTATATTTTGAGTACTGGTTCAGTTCATGGCCAGGGGTAAAATTTTTATGAAAAATATAACCATCTTAAAAAAAAGTACACTAAAATAAAAAAATAATATTTGTAATGTTTTACTGTGATTATTAGTTTGATGCTGACTTCACAGATTAAAACTTTCAAAATGGAATAAAATATTAATAATCACTTCCAACTGCAATTTTTTGAAGTCGCTCGATACTCTTAGTTGGAGTTCCCATATAGAATCTCTAAGCGGCAAACTATCTTCCGCAATATTTGTTATAAGAAAACCAACACTAGACTGAGTTTGTTATTGTGTCCTTCTATAAGGAAGCGCGAGTGGTTGCACTCAGATTTTTAAAATACAAAAAGGCTATCCGGGCGATTGTGGGATTGAGTAACCGTGACCATTGTAGGCTTCACTATAAAAGCCTTAAAATCTTGACTTTAACAGCATTTATATGTATAATGCGTCATTTGATAGAAATTCACAAAAATGTAGATACATTTCTACGTAATTCGGATACACATAATTATGACACAAGATCGGCAAATTCGATTAGATTAAATAAACCTACATCTACATAAATACAAACATTAGAGAGCTTTCAAAGCATACATTTAAAATTGCAATTAAAAAATGTCTTTCGTTGCATGCGTTTTACAATATTTCGGAATATTTTAAAATTACAAACAATTCATTATTTAATTTTACTTAAAATTTAATTGTTGTTCGTTACTCGTGTTATATAAGTGTGTGTAGTATTTATATTTTATATTCATGTTGTACTATATTTTACTTTCATGTTGTACTTGATGACTTGCTACAATTGTAATTTGCAAAAAGTAAAGATATGTCTATGTCTAAAAAAATATTACTAACAAACTACTTGTATCCAATTTACCTAAAATGTTGCACAAATATCAAGTATTTAGGTATTATTAAAGTAGTAAAATCTTGGTATTAATCCAAGATGACGAAACAAAATAACGACGTAATAAAATATTTAAAAAGTCAGTCTGGAAAACTACTTAATAATGGAGATGAACTGATAAAGTTGGGGGGTATGAATGAAATGTTTGCAATCCTGAAAAAATATCAGATTTTATAAATCTTTACGTTTTAGCATCTCTAGATATTTTCTCAATTCCATTTGTTTGTCTGTCTGTCTGTTTGTTTACCCCTTCGCGGCTTAACTGAAACTACTTACCCGATTGACTATCAAATTTTGGTTAAAAATTAAGAATGGCAGTCAAATAAAATGTCTAAAAAATCTATGTAAAATATCTTCTTATTCAATTGAACTAATATCTTGTAGCAAAATTAAATATGATACAGGGATTAGAATTACTTATTCATTTATTTTACATCATGCCCAAAATATAAGTGGCATAGGTAATAACTGGTAGAATAATGGTACGATTCCCATATGGTGAAACAAAATGGCGTCAATAAAAACGTTTGAGAAGACAGTATACTAAATGACTATGTGCGGAACTAAATTGGGTTACACCTTTCTATTTTTAATGAAAGGGAAGATTGATAGTTGCCGATTTTTTTTATATACATATATATTATTTCTTATCTTTTTGATTTTAGGTTTGCGTCGAGAA
Source organism: Kuschelorhynchus macadamiae (assembly GCA_030620095.1). Lineage (NCBI taxonomy): Eukaryota > Metazoa > Arthropoda > Insecta > Coleoptera > Curculionidae > Kuschelorhynchus > Kuschelorhynchus macadamiae. The sequence goes on from JAUTXW010005443.1 coordinate 73,843, forward strand.
TTGTCCAAGTGAGGCGTTTTGGTACATCGAAGGAAGTGCAAACAATTCCAAAGCTGTAAAGTATTGCAGGTACGAGACGAGTGAAGCTGGTACATACGATTCGAGCACCTGTCCAGCATGGTTTTTGCCTAGTGAAAGCTGTAAGTGTGATTATTCGTTTTTCCTTTTTATACTTATCTAATAATTGGACATTTATTGCTTTCCAAGTTTACAAATGTTTTTACTTTTATTCCCTTCCTTTTCTTCAACAAAAACGTTTGATTCTTAATTTAGCCACGCCAAAATCTTATTTGACTTTTCTTATAAATCCAGTATGAATACTGTCGGAACACGTATAGAAGATTAATGACTAAATAATGCATTTTTTTCTACATTACAGCAGAATCACGGCTAATGCGCAGGCGTGAAATTTGGACACTATTTGCATGGCATTTTTGAGTGTGTTAGGCAGGATTATAAGCCAGGATCAATACTAATAAATAAGACATTCTTTTGGGCATACACTTTTTAAGATACTATGATTAGGGAAGGCACGCACATACATTATATGATTTTAACTTCTTTTTTCTTCAGCAACTGATATGTAATTCAGGAGTCATGCGTGAAATTCATATTTCTTTAATAAATAAGTTATGGCAAAAACTCTTATACAGGTTTACTTATATAGGTCTAAATCTACTTTTTTTATGATAAATTGTGGCATTCGTTTTTAATCCCCTAACCCCCAGCTACCTCCACTTTTTATTTTTAAACAGCTCTTAAAAAACTGAATGCATGTAATACCATAAAGACATCAATTTGGTATCTTATTTGACAATTTTGATTAATGACGTTTGCAAATTAATATAAAAAAAACTTATCTCGTGCAAGGAATAGATGGAAGTGTAAAAATGCAGGGGCGTAGCAAAGGGGGGGGGGGTTGACGAATCCTTCGGTTTTGATAAAATGATAGGTAATTCCCAATGCCTATTGTTATTTTTAGCGTGACCATGCCCACAATGATTTCATGTCTGTTTTAGCCGCAGTTCAAGCTAATTCAAACGCCGTTTTAACCATAATTTATGAAGTTAAACAGGGGTCTTGGGCTCTAAGTATTTAGGGGCTCCTTATTAGGCCGCGGTTTAGAAATAACTAAAAGTTGAATTTCTCATTTATGAGTAGAGATACAAAACAAAGATGCGATTCTCACAATACTGTGCTACGTTTTTATAATACTAAGGATGCCATACACAGATTTGTTCTAGTCCTGTTAGTCTCTGAGATACGGGGCGAAATTGAAAACGTTGCATTTTGGGAAGCCCTCTTTTCTTTTTTTTTTCGTAGAATTCAGTAATCCACTCAAATTTTCTTCAGTTTTTCAAATTTTGATCAAAGTTGCACTTTTTTAAATAGAATACGCTATATATTATATTTTTATACTATTTGTTTCGTTTGCTGAAAATTTAATATAATTATACTTATTTTCATAAATGGAATGTCAAAATACACTTTTGACTGTTTAACAACGTCAAATTGTGGCTATTGAATTGTCCATGCTAGTTTCCGTGTTATTTTTATCATGTTATATGTGTTAAATATGGCAGGACATTAAAATGTTGATCATTTCAAACAATATGACATGAATAAATGTTTCATATTATCCAACGAAGAAGTAGGTTATCAAGGTTTAAATCAAGTGTTTTCGTTTCTAATCTGTCGTGTTTTAGATATTATGAAAAAAGACAGCCAGATAAGGGCATATTCGGGAAAATACAGAAGAATCTAATTCAATATGGATGTTTTAATAAACCCAGTTCCAAAAGCTATATTAAAGAAAGTGAAGAATCTGATGTAAATGTTTTGGCATCAGTTGAAGCCACACCTTAGACATTTTGCAGACGCATAGAGCAAGAAGTGGGCTTACCCAAAACCAAAGTGCAAAGGATTTTAAAACATTTAAGTTTAAACCTTACTAGTATATTACTAGTATAAGTTTCTGCATCATTTTTACCCTGGCGATCGTGCGTGTACAGTCGAGTTTTGCAACTGGTACATCAAAAATCATCTGGTCTAATGAGGCGTATTCTAGCAGTGCGGGTATAGTAATAGTAATAAGCGTAACTTAAGATTTTGGAGCCAGGAAATTTAACACGTGATTTTCCCCGACAACGCCAAGGGAGATTCGGATTCAATGTGTCTTGTTTCATTTGGATGGATTCAGATGGCCACAACGGTCTCCTAACCTCTCAATTTTAGATTATTTTTTTTGTGAGGTTATTTACAAGGTTAAATATCATAAGGAGGTATAAAACTATTGAAGAGTTAATAGAGGCCACAGAAAATGCTTTTACACTACTGCGAGCCCGACCGTTTATAAATGAAAATGCTTTAAGAAGACTACAAATTTCATGCCAAGAATGTATAAAGGCACTATGGTCAGCAATTCGAAAAATATCTGTGAAATTAGTAGAGTTAAAAAGCGCTCACCACTGATCAGTTTTAAAAAGTTGTTTGTTGTTTTCTATTTTTATTCTTAGGAACAAAATATTGTTAATGCTTTAGAGTTAAAAGTGTTTTAAATTAAAAACACGAACAGTGTAACAAAGTTGTTTGTTTTTTCTATTTTTATTATTAGAATTTTTTAAACTAAAAAATAATCGGTGAGAGAGAGCGGCAAAAAAATGTGCCTAGAGAATTAATATGTTTTAACTCGACCTTAAATTCAATGAAGTAGTTTTGCTTAAATAAAATAACAGATTCTTTAAACCAGGGCTGCCAGATGCTAAAAAGTAAAAAATGGCATTTTCCCATTCTATTCACGAAAATAAGTATAGACTATATTATATTTAAAAAGCCCATAATAATGCAAATAACATTAAACATAATATAATTTGAGTACGTACGTCACTGAATTCTAAGTAAAAACAACCTAAAAGCGGGTACTTACTGAAGCAACAAAATAGATAGAAAACGGCAATTCAATGTTTTCCAACAAATTCGTAACAAAATGCAAAACATTTAAGTGGCTTTCTGTCGGTAAAGGCCAAGGGCTTGCGGTTTGGTTTCGGTTTTTTTGTCGGTTTAGTATGTATTTGTTTTGAAACAGTACTAATTGTTGTTTCATTCTCGAAATTTTCGTGATAGTGCAGAAATGAAAGTATGACGAGCCGCCGGAAAATACATAAGAACAGGGGCAAATACGGGAGCAACTGGTACCGTAGGATAATTTTCACAAATTCTTCTACCCTTAAATCGCCTGTTTTTGAACAACAGCTGTTTAGTCTCTCTATCTCGGTCGGTTCGTTAAGGTCGGCCTAACACAACAGCACCTTTTTGTTTCCTATGGTTTAAAAATAAAACCAGCCGCCATAATAATAATAATCATTGAATTCTTAAGCAGTTCGACCCCACATTGCTAGAAACCTGCAGAAAAAATCTGTATGTGGACTTCAGGCAACAATATGGAAACTGAAAACAGTAGTAGTACAAAGTAGCAGCGTATTTGTGAAAATCGCATTTTTTATCTCTATTCATAAACGATAAAACCCGTAAAACACACAAAAATGGGTCACCCTGTACTTCGCTGTTGAGCTTATAAGCTATTATTATCTATTTTGCCTATGCCCTTCGGAATATTCTCCGTATGTGTGCTCTATGAGAAATCCACGCAAAACCTCGTCCTAGCTCTGTGTTGGGGCCCGTGCTGACCAGGGGGGCTTAATCTTGACCTGAAGTTAAAATAAGGCCAATCTTAAACGACACAAGTTACAATCAGCTGTCTTTTTTTGCCTTCAGTGCTAAATAGGTGCGTTTACAACGTGGCCGACAGAAAAAGATCCAGATGGAAAATATCTTCCATTGAAGGTGATGAGATCACTCTCTTGAAAGGGTACCTAAACCCTGTTCAACTCTGGCTGAGTTTAACGGTGCATAACATTATATCCATCATAAAGGACGATCAAGATGTTCATAAGGTTTTTTGTCATTTTTATAGTCCTGGTGAATGGTAACATTTCGGCTAATAGAGCTCTGCATTGTTCTACGTATTGGCAGTGATTGCTTTAATTAAAATTTAGGATGCATAACACATTAGGGCTACGCTCGACTACGCATGCGAAGCAGGCCGATGTGTTTAACATACATGTTTACACACTAACATACATAAGTATGTAAATACAAGGTGACACAGAAGTGTGGCAACGGCATTTTTCTTGTAAGCCCCTGTATTAAAACGCATCAAATCTGGAACATAGGGGGGTAAAAAATGGCTTTCATCTAGTTAAAAAATGTTTTCCTTCTGCTGCTTTGCAGTGGGCAAGTTGAAAATATATTTTTTACAGCGTTCTGGATCATATCTATAGACATTTCTGCCTCTCGTGTAATAAAATTTCTTAGGTCTTCAAGATGTTCAGGCTTACTTTTATAAATAACATTTTAACAGATTTATATGCTTCTCGCCCTGGGGTTAGTTCAGAACGTTTTTTTAATATACAGACATAAATATAGGTTGACCCGGATTAAGTGAAGATAACAGAAGTTAAATACAGAGGACGCCATCATTCTGACTAAACCTATATCTTAATGCTAAATCCTAATTTTACATCCTTTTAGATAATTAACAAATATTTTTTCGATCTTTGTATTGGACAAAATTTCATACGCGTGTGATAGTTCATAGGAATTTGTCTAATTTGCCAAGCTCTAATACGATATTGTGGATTGATTGTGACAGCAATTAAAAAGTCTGTGATTTAAGTCGTCCCGAGAATTGCTATCACATGAATATAACGGCCTATTTGATTTGTTTTGATTGAAAATACGATATGAATACATTTCTAGGTATTTTCTCCCTATGAATTCGAAGACTTTTAATTATATCAGGTTGAATCGAATTATAAAATATATAGGAATCATTTCACGTTCACGTTCTTAGACAAAAGAAGTAAATATACCGAAGAAACCTCGAGATAATAGGGATGTGACTTTGTTTTAGTTATAGGTATATCGAATAACAAGAGGTAAATAAAAAATATCCATATATCGTATATGGTAACTACCCTTCAATAATAACGGCAGGCATTTGTTAACTGTCGATAGTTGTTAATTGAACGAGAAGACCTTTTTATCTCTGATTTATTTAAGGAAGTTACCCCTTAAAATGTCTCTTAAAACCACCTTTGTCGTAAATATCGATAGGTAAAAATATTTATCGATAACTAAAATTTATCGATAGGAGAGTTGCCATCGCCTATCAAGAGATAAAATCGTTATCGCCTATTCCTACTAGAGATTGATACAGAATTCAGCCCGACTGTTTGGTGTTGTCATACTGTTATTTGAAATCTAGTTTCATTTTTTATGCTTGGTTTTAAGCCTTTGTACCAGCGTATCGGTACTTCCTAGGACAAAAACGATTTGACAGGTCAAGATCTCTATATTTTTACTAGACATGTTTTTTTGTAATTGTGAAATATTCATCATTCCAGGTTTTTACACATCTTCATGTTTTAACGTACCTAGATGCAATAAATATTTATATAACAATGTTAATAATAGAAGCACTTTTATGTTTAGACATATTATGGATTTTCCCAACTGTGACAATTGAATATTCACCTTAGACCGGTATTTACTAAAAAGGCCTAAATTTAAACTGGGTTTAATTCCTCAATTATAGATTTAAAATACCTTAAAGAACAATGTTCGCCATTTACCAAAATTATAAGTTTATTAACTGAACTTATAATTTTAGTAAATGGCGAACTAACAGTAACAATTGTCATGGCAATTAGCTTTTTCTTAAACTTTTTAATTGAATACGTTGTTAAAGGGTTAAAACAAATTTTTTTTATTGAAGTAAGCTAGTGTATGACAGATAATAAGAGTCTTGACGTTCCCATGCTTCAAACTGAATTCCTTACCTACCTTCATGCCAACTATCAAACGACAGTTTGGTACGATTCAAAATAATTCGTTAGTGTTCGAAAAACCTACGAAAATTGAAACTTTTTAGAAACAATAAAAGTTCGCCTGCCAGTATGTAGAACATGTATTAGATTTGCATGAATATAACCCTCTCTTTGCTGCTAATGTTTTTTTTCTTGGTCGAATATGCTTAAATTAAGCAAGTGAACGATATAATAAAAGATAGATAGGACTGTAATAATAAAAACCACTCATATTTTTTTAAAAAAAACGTTATATATATAGTTTTTACATGTAACATTATACAGAACTTTCGGAATTCAAACCTCTAAGAAATGGTTAGATGGGAAAAGTTTTAGACAATTTTGTCAAAACATTAATGAACGGTTACTAACTACTCCGGTTGTCGAGATATTTAAAATGAAATTAAATATTGAATTTTTGAAAATATGGTATTTAGTTTTCAAATTTGTTCAAATCTGTAGTCAGATTTTGATTCCATTTTAAAAAATCCTCAATCTGCTTAGAACTACCTCCGAAAGTATTAATACCCACTGGAGCATTCACCGTCTCTATGGGCACGAAAAAGTCATGTCCAACTTGTACTAGTTGCATAAATAACTATTTTACAAAAATTAAAGAAAAACGTACTAGGTTTAATTATTTAACATATTTTAATAAAATATTATTATTGTTTACATGGGTTCAGATTTCAACATTTCGTTGGATATAAGATGTTGTGGAATCCCTACCCCAGTCTCTGGCTATAAATAAGCGCGAACATTCAGAATAGAGACAGTCGAAAGACAGACGGAGATGACCAGTAAATAGAAGACTTGGATCCCTGGGTGAAGACCTACCTTGCTGGTATAGACGGGCAAGTTTCCTTAGGCGAAGACCTCCAGGTGTGGAGAAAATTTTTAGCGAAGTCCCTTAAATGTAGGACATGAACGATTTTGGCTACGAAAGCCAAGGTAAAGTCCTCCAGGTACGAGGCACGGAAGTAGTGGGAGAGACTGGACTGTAGACCACAGCGTGGGGCTTCATTTTTTTACTTTATTTATTAAGAACAATAGGCCTTTTAACCATGAAATAATGTTTTTTTATACGGTACTTGTGTTTTTGATTCTATTGTTATGATTTTTAGAACAAAAATGAAGATCGGTAATTCCTATTTTGAATTTATAGGCCAGAGGGCCTATAGATACAGATTTGTTATAAGAATGTTAAATAAAAAATCGGTACTTGGGCTTTTTATCCACTTTTGTTTTGTTGGAATAAAACATATCTAAAATGAATTGCAGATACTTACAACCACCATTAATTATGACAAAATAAATAAAATTAAAATGGTTTATAGGCCTTTCATCCACTTGTGTCTTCAAATGTGGAATCAAAACATTGCCTCTTACAGCACGGTTTCTTTCTCAATTTTGTAGGTTTTTAAAGACAAAAACATCAAATCTGTTATATTAATTAATCAGTAAACAGAGCCATATTTGAGGTGTCCGAAAAAAATAGGTTGTGTTTATTCTGCTTTCTATTGTTTTCAAAAAAATGTTGATATTTTTTAAAGATAATACAAGAAAAATCTTGCCACTTTTGTATTTTCCACTTTTTTGTATTTCCTATATTGTTAAAAGTGTCAAAATATAAATGAACTTAGATTAACCCCGTTCCATTTGATCTCATGACAATTTTATGATTTCAGTCCAGTATAGATGCATTCCATCGATGAATAGTGTCGATAATGCAACGTTAGAGGCAATTGGCCAACTCATTGATCAAAATTCCAGCAGTCTATTTTCGAACTTACTCAGTGCCATTAGTAACATCAAATTGTTATCCGAAGTAGAACAGGTTTATATACATTTTTTAAATTTTCTACGTTTTTGTTTTGTGTCTTCGTTTGTTTTGCTACTAAGTTTTTGTTGCATTTTTGTGTTAGTCTTTGACTTTTAGTAAAACGAGGTAAAGGTATATAGAACTATAAGACTAAACAAAAATCAGTACTATAAAAGGCATCTAAAGTATATTACGAGTTTTTTAGATTACTTGTGACGTAACTGGTAATCTGTGTCATGCAGTTAAACTCTCAGTCTTAAGCAAATCAATTTTTGTATACTAAAAGACTCTTTTTAATAAGTTTTATTGTACGTTTTTCACAGTAGTACTTCCTTCGTTAGAGTAAGTAACTTAAAACTTGAGGTTTTATTTTAAATTAAGCTTTCAAAAAATATTCTAATTTTTAAAATTTTCCAGCGAGAGTGGGGTTTTTCTGTAGCTTTTCTATTTAACATCTAACTAAAAATTATAATTCTTAGTTTCTCCAGTAGAATCCAAACATCAAGTCAAATATGAAGTGTTCTATTTAAAAAAAAATGCAACGTTTGTCTGTCAGCTTTTTTTGACACACTCTATATCCCTAAAAATATATGCGCTAACCACTACTTATTAAAACCTACACCTTTTGTCTTTAAAATTTGTTTCTAAAATGTAAAGCAAAAAAGTTAAAAAGAGGAAGCCATTTATAGTGGATTACCCTGTATTTTTTTCCTAAACCAAAAAATACGAAACCACCATACTTTTGTGTACAGAAGAACTGGGATAATAAAGTCCTGAAAGTTGCACATTAATAAAAGGAGCACACAAAGAAATTTGTAATATTTCTAATTTTAAAAATACAGAGTTTTTGAGAAAACCCTGTATCTTTTTTTTGAGGCAAAAAGTGCAAAACCGCTATACTATACCGTGTACACGTGAACAAAGCCTCTAAATGCAAATACTATGAAAATTCTGCAATAACTAATGCAAGAGGGGCAGAGTGTTAAAAATTTGTATTATATTCTTTTACATCCTGTATAACACAAAAAAAAAATTTATCAAAGACCGAAATCCCAGTGATTCCCAATTAAATGTATACTTAGTGATTTTAAATATTTTGTTCTTTTCTTTCTTCCTTTTCAGTTGAAGAATATTGTATCCCTTTGTTGGGAATCGTTAACAGTACCTTTTTGCAAAACATTATAAAAACCGCGTTCCCAACGGGGTTTAGAGCTTTCAGTTTGGAAATTATGGATGCTATACAGGTCACAAAACAACTAACACAGTTGAAAAAGGTGTCGGAATTTTTCTTTGTTGGCTTTCTGCTCATTGTGGCTTGTTTTCTGTTAACCTTTAGTTTACTTGCACGCAAGCATTTAGTTAACAAATAGGCATTTACTAACTCTGTAATAACGCTTTTACATTAGGCAAGTTTACGTGCACAAGCCCTTAATTGCAGGTCCATGGGTCTCATTTATATTTTGATTGATGTTCATCTATATCTAAACTATAAGAGATAAAAAAAAAAATATAATTTTTTTTCGTTAAGGTTCAATATATCTAAACCTAATAAAGCCATTTGATAACACCATTTCTTAAAAATAATTAATACATTCAAGCATCTTTTTTTTTGTTAAGGGCCTTGTTCTTATTTTTGAGTGAAAAAAACTCATATTTGGCTAAAAGGGAAAAGGTTTTCTATGAAACATTTCCGATAATAGCTTCAGGGTATTTAATATGTTTGTCAAAATAGTACATTTTCACTTTATCTTAAAAAAAATAATGTTTCAATTTTAGCTAAATTTGTCTAATATCAATATTTTTTTTAGATTTAATCAAAATTATTAAACGTCCTATATCTTTGATCTGAAATGTTTCGTAGAAAATCTTTTACTTTAATCCTCTTTCTTCTTGTTACGAAGTATGAGCTTTTGTTTCACGCGAAAATAAGGAACATACTTATCTATCATGAAAAGATATATTTAAAAATCCATTTTTTTTTAAAGAAATGACATCTAAAAAAAATATTTGGAATTAGAAAATGAATTCAAAAATTAATTAATATACAAGTGTTCCATTAAAAGAATAACTTTTTACTGTCCTACTTTTTTAGTGCAACCTGTTCAAAATACTTTTAAAATATCTACAGGGTGTTCCATTAAGAATGGTCTCCGGCCATACTCCGTGACAGTTGATCACACAATTATGGGGAAAAAAATATTTGTAGGTAAATTAGCCAAGAGACATCTTTGGAAATTATTTTCCAGTTCGAAAAATGGCAACAATGGTAACAGCAATTCAAAAATGGAAATGCCGATTTCCCTCCTGAATTTTCCTAATTAAGGTCTGTCGAAAATATAAGCAATCATGCAACTTTTTGCTATTTATTTTATTTTTTATTTTTTTTTCCGATTTCAATAACAAAGTTATGGGGAAAGGTCAAACTTTCTGTTTCAAATCTTTAGGTACTTTTTTTTTAGTTTTCCTAAAATTGTAGGCTTTTAAAACGACAGATGAAAATAATTTTCATTTCATCATTGTCACTTTTTCTATTCTACAAATTGGTGAGGTTGGTTTTTCAATCACACGTTTCGGATTCGGGCGATAGTCATCAATTTTTAAAATTCAAATACGGATATTTTATTTCACTATTTGATACCTTTTATAATCTTAAATTAAATTATGACAAGAAAGTCATATCATAGATACCACCTGATTTTTTTGAGAAAATCCTATTATTTGAAGAATTACGAAAAAACGTCATGTGACCACTAATATAATCATTACGGTACAGTTAATACAGTGGCGGCTCGAGGTTTTAAGAACGGGTGAAGCACAGCGTAGATAGGTTCATAGCGCCGCAGTAAAAAACAGCGCCGCTGAAGAAAATGTTTCAGGTGCCACGCCCATAATGGCTATTTTTTCACCCTTTTTATATAATATGAATTTATAAGATTTTAAAAATATATTTTTTTGTTCTTAAAAAATAATATCTTAAAGCTATTTTCGGTTCGATTCGATCGAATTTACATTAATTCTATAATAAGCGCCTGCGGCAGCAGTTTTATGCCGTTCCCATCTCTATTTGGCTTACGGATATTCACAATTGCGTTGCCATAGCAACTGCCGTAAACAAATCTAAGCGCGAAAGACGGCGTGCGGGATTTCTCAATGGTCGCTCTTATGAGAAGGTGTTCAGCGCGCTACGTTTTGAAGTCATTATTATTTTTTGAATATATAACGCACTACTTTTCATAGAACATAATGGTATAATTAAGTAAATAATGCAAATAAGTTCCTTGGCGAGCCGCCACTGAGTTAATAGCTCCACGTGAAGAGCAAAAACAACACCTTTTTCTGACACAAGTTCAAGCAATCGGTTTATCCAAAATAGAGATGTAAACGTTTGAAAGAAAAAGTTCTCCCACTAATTTATTATTGAAAATAGAAAAAAAAATGATAAGTAGCAAAAAGTTGCATAATTTCCTGAAGAATACGATGCTTATATTTTCGAGAAACCTTAATTAGAAAAATTAAAGAAATAGTAAGCATTTCTATTTTTGCTGCCCCCTAACGGCTACTTTTCGAACTTGAAAATAATTTCCAGCGATTTGTGATGGTCGATTTACCCATAAATATATTTCCCCATAATTGTGTAATCAACTGTTACCGAGTTATGGCCCTAGACCATTCTAAATGGAACACCCGGTACAGTTGGTAACTACATCATGTACCAAATATGGATTTGTTGGTAAGGTTGTAAAGTAAAAATTTAGTTCATCGTAGCATTGACTTACCTCGAAATGCGTAAGCAAAAGTGTTCAAAAATAGTACAAGTACTTACAATCAAGTACTTGTGCAAGTGAACTTGCATAATGTAAACGCGGCCTTATTTATTATTTTTACAAAGTTCTAAACACTATTCGCCGTATTTTAGGTTGCTCAGCAAGTAATAGCTGATGTTGTGAGCTCCTGGTGGAAGATCCTTATTGGAGTCGGTTTGGCGCTCCTAGTCTGTATAATTTATATTCTCATGCTCAGGTGAGTAATGATAAACAATCTTTCAATTTCTCTTTTACGTTAAAAGTTATCTTTTTATACCTATTCAAGAAAAAAATGTGTTCAATAGGCAATTTAGCGATACAAAAATTAGTACTTTTTTCACAAAAGTTAAAATGATGAAAGACTATTCATTTTTTTAGATGTTTAGTATCGGAAACCGAATAGAAAAATTGACTTTCATTTGCGCGCCATTTGTTTTTACTTTCCTCGTAATCTCAATCTCGTAACTTAAATCTCTCTTATTTTACGGAACAATCGGGAAAATCGAAAATTTCGATCTCTATTTTCGTAAACCTTCGGGAAATGTCATCCTTTGTTCCATGACAAATTTAAACAAACTTTGTTCTCTCCTTTGAAGAATTACTTCTTGAAATGTAAAAAAAACTACGGAAGAATTGGAAAAATCGAAAATTTCGATATCGAGTAGTTTTATACTTCAAAGAAGAAAATCTGCTAATAACTTGTCTTAGGGTAACCCCCCTGACTAAAGATGAACAGAAGTCGAAACATGTACCAAAATGAATAGAAAATAAATAGTTGTTAGGACTAAACATTTTTCAACTTTGGTCGTTTGTGTGTCTCTACGCCCACAGACGCGCAAAAGTTCTGGGTCCGTTATCAAATTAGCATCGATTGCCAGAGATCGTTTGCATTTTTGTGAAAAGGTAAAACGATTGACACTTGCCAATTAAAACTAGGTCTATTTTTTAAAACCTGTCCGGGGTGACTAACCCCTTGAATAGTTGTTAGATGTTTTCGATCTTTTTGGGTCTCGTTAGTTTGGCAAAGAAGTCAAAGACTCTCTTAATATATTTTGCTTAATTAAGCCTCTACAATTCTATTACTATGTATATTTTCATGAAGAAAGTACTAATTTGTTATACACTCCAATATTTTTGGTTTACGTTTTTAAGGTTCTATGAAAGGCTGAGGGGATGGATTTTTGTTGGACTTGGGCACTTCTTGTGAATAAAGCTAAGAAATTGATGGATATTTGCAAGGGTTATCACTCTCGGTTGCGTTATGAGAGTATTACAAGTTAAAAGTAATAGTACTAAGCATACAACTCAGCTTCTTATCTTTTTACCTATGTCAGTTCTCACATTCTTAGATCCTTTAACTTTAATTATCTTGTTAATATTTTGTCACGCATAATCATATTTCTTTTATGAGAAATTTATGACGAAAAGGCTTATAGAGGGACCACAGCTACTTCCACTTTTTGTTTTTAATTGGCAACCTATGTCTTGTGGAGGCTCATTGAAAAGCTCTTAAAAAACTGAATACATTTAATATCATCAAAACATTAATCCGTTAATGGATACTCATGTCAATTTTCATTTCAACGAAAATTACAGCATTTTTTTAATGAATTAATACCTAACCTAACCTAATAAATGCTGGAAGTGCCCTCCAGCTTGTACTTGACATGCTCCGAGGCGATGGCCGTATAGAATATCGCTTCTACTGTTTGATTATTTTCCCTTTGTTCTAATTCTGTCTTTTAGAGTGTCAATGTTATCCGGTTTATTCTAGAAAACTTTTTCTCTCAGGTATCCCCAGAGGAAATAATCCAGAAGCGTCAAATCCGGGGATCTTGGTGGCCATTCGGTTGATCTCCGTCGAACAATCCATCTATTTGGAAAAATTTCATTTAAATAAGTTCGAATATTGACAGCAAAATAAGATAAGACTTGCATGATATTAATTTGCAAATATTATTAATCAAAATTTTCCGATAAGATACCAAATTGATGTTTTAATGGTATTAGATGTTTTCAGTTTTTTAAGAGTTGCCATTCAAAAATAAAAATTAGGGGTAGCTGGGAATTAAGCGGTTAAAGATAACCCACAATATATATTATACAAGTTTATTTTACCCTACAAAAATAAATTTTAAAATATTTTTAGGTGGATAGCCGGCATAATGGTGTGGATTTCAATAGCAGGTGCCGTTGCTGCCTTGGCTGCAGGTAATTTATTTTATTTTCAATAAACAAAAACCAAATATACTTCGCAGAGACACTCAACCTAACGAAAAGATTTTTTTAAGGATCATATTTTTCATACGTGACCTGGCAGTCGTGGAAGGAAACATACGCAACCGATGGTCTAAGCGCCTCGAAAACGAAACGAGACATTTTCTTGGCCCTTTTTATCATCGTTGTCGTTATCTTAGCTGTCATTCTGCTGGTGCTAATATTTTTGAGGAAAAGGATAGTGCTCGCGATCGCCTTGATTAAGGAAGGCAGCAAGTAAGTATAGTATGCTTGTACAGCAGTTTATCGTTATTTTACTTGTTTTTGTTTGTCACTTATATACACCGCTTAGAACATCTAAATAAAAATTAATATAAACAACGTATAATCTATATTCTATACAGGGTGTCAATTTGAAAACGAACAGCTTTTAATATTTCTTTAATTGGTGATACTATGAAAATTTGGTGAAACACCTCAATTTACATATCAATGGGCCAACTATTAAGGTATTTGTTTTTGTATTACATCAATCCCTTGACCCCCCCCAAGGCAATTTTGATATCCTTAATAATTCTAGGTAAGTTACAGCTCTTTTAAATTGTTGTTTTTTTGTGAAAATTGAAGTAGTTAAAATCCTAAATGTAGTATGAAATGCATACTGAGTGACAAAAAAAGGTAAAGACATAGATCAGTGCTTCTTACTTAGTAAATGAATAGAGTTTGACAACCTGCTGAGAAAAGAGGTTTAATATTGTGTTGAAGAACCGCGATTTCTTATACACTCATTAATAGACTAGACTAGGTTCTCATGAGGTTGTCGATATCTTCTTAAGGTATCTCATTCCAGACTACCTGAACTTCGTGAGTAAGGACTGCTAAAGTCTGTGGAGGGTACTCAACAGCTTGCGACCAATCATGTCTCAGACATGTTCAATAGAAGACAGATCAGTCGATCTTGGGGGCCAAGGTAAACGGTTAACGTGATGTTGATCCATGAACGCTAACGTTTCTCTGGCAATATGCGGTCGGGCATTGTCTTGCTGAAATATAGCGTTTTGGATGGTGTGAAAGTATGGAATCACATATGGCTGGACTACTTCCTGTATGTTGCCTGTGATATTGCCTCTAATGAAAATTAGTGGTGATCTGCTACCATATCCCATACTACGGTGTGGTGGACATGACGCTCTCTGTCAAATTGTGGATCACGTCTTTTACCACGTTGCCTTCTCACCCCTGCTCGACCACCGTGCATTCCAAGAAAAAAGCAAGACTCGTCACTAAAAATCACCTGATTCTATTCCTTGTCCCATTGAATTCTCTCCATACACCAGAGCAGACGGTTACGACGATGTTCAGCTGCGAGAGGTTGCACCCAGTGTGAACGATAAGAAAAAAGACCAAAACTTCGTATTTGGTGATATATTGTACGCATACCAACTACCCTGCCATGCTCTTCAAACCACTGATTTGCGATGGTCCGAATCTGTCTCTAAAAGCCAGAAGTCTCAATCGGCGATCTTGGCACTCTGTAAATCTCTGGGAAATCTAGAGCCCCTCATTCTGTGTCCTCGCTCTTCCTGAGCCCACGCCCGTTCCCACTCCAGTATCGTTCGTAAAGATCTGTCGGTTCTCCTGGAAACTTCTCTTATCGACAGACCGGCTTCACGCAACTCAACAACTCGACCGCTCTCAAAATCACTTAGATGGGTAACCCGACGAGTCCTATGCACTCGAGGCATTTTGACCAACTCAAAAAAATGCTTTGCAATAAGTTACACAGATTTTACAATTCATGTGATCGTGCACACTCTTGAAAACCAACTACTTCTTTAGTACTAAACAACCTTGCAGCCACTAAATTGCTGGAAGCTCTGGAATTTATGCGGAAATGTTAAATAAAAGAATAGAGCCTCGCATAATCCATGAGGTAGAAAATCAAAGGGGACGTGGATAAATATCTTGCTTTAGATGAAGATTTGCTGCACTTTTAGCAGAAGAGAGCACAGAAAAGAGTGGCGGGATAATTATTATTCGGAGTAGTGGATTGGTAGGCCACCTAGGTGACCAAATCTGATACTGCTCGATTTATTTCTGTGGGGTTACTTGAAATCCGTTGTATTCAAAACCCGAGCAGACACAATTGAACAATTATTCCGTCAAAGAATTGTATAAGAATGTGGGGCTATTTCACCAGAGATACTTCAAAACGTACGAAAACAGTTTGAATATCGGCTGTACTTGTACTTACAAAACAATAGAAACCATTTTCAACAATTCATAAAGTAATTTTAAAAATTTCAGGATGTAACCTACGTTCATTAACACATTTTTTAAGGATGGCTGTTATGGCGTAACCCCATTAAAACAAACTTGCATTATGTTCATAAATTAAATACATTTTATAATACATACAACTTACATCTTACTAACTCTCTACCAAGTTATTTTCAATAAAAAAAAAGATTACAAATTCCTAAACAGTTGTGTTATTTCCTCCTTATATTTTTTAAATCCATAAATGAAATACAAACTATTAGAATATACTTAAAGGTAGAATGTACGGATTTTTAGATTAGTATTCATTTTAGAATTTAGTCGAGTAGTCATTGTTCTTCTTTCATAATAGACCAAGAACACTGAATCAAATGGTTTATAAATATATCTTATTTTCCATTTCGAGCCTTCCCTTCTGGAAGATCTGCGTGAAATTGAACAAATAATCTCTGCATAGCATGAGTTTATGTCTAAAACAGATTCACTAAATACTTGTAACGAAGTTTAGAATCACAACCTCGGAAAAAGAATCCGTAAATTTCCTTTACCCAGAACTTCCCTCATTATGAATTTTTTCTTTTATTTTTGGTGCCTTTTTTGAAACCAATTTGATTTTTTTGTAAACATTTTTGTATAACTTATTTAATTTACCATTAAATCAAAATACAAGAGTTTTAACCACACTACACCACAACTTGTTACGTTCTGGACGCGCGTTTCGCTAACCAAGTTAGCATCATCAGCAGATGATGTATATATGATATATCATCTGCTGATGATGCTAACTTGGTTAGCGAAACGCGCGTCCAGAACGTAACAAGTTGTGGCGTAGTGTGGTTAGAACTCTTGTATTTTGATCTATCTTACACCACAGGTTTCAGTGTTAGGATTTACCATTAAAGTTACTACTCAGTTTTTAACACTAATGTTGAAACGCATTTTTCTAAAATTGAGTAGATATATAAATAAAAATAAAAGTCCTACGGAAGATTCTTTGTGGTCGTAGGCAAAATAGTGAAAGTGGTCGTAATTAAAGTCCAAGTATTTGTAAATACCTTGTTGTTTGAAAACTTCTGCTTTCAACACTTAGTATTATACAATATATTGTTTGTATCGTGTTTTTTTTGCATTTTATTAGGGCAGTTAGCTCAGTGACGTCGGTACTCTTCTTCCCTGTAGTACCTTGGATACTGCAGGTGGGCGTGGTTGCGTATGCGATCGTCGTAGGTGTGTTCCTAGCTACCACTGGAGAGCCCCTGTACCAGTACAGAAATTTATCATCCGAGTGTAGAACTGCCAGTGGGTGGACAGTAAGTGTTTGGATATTGAAACAATAAAAATAAAGCTAGTGATTAATTACTTGACATAGGTCAATAAATAGTTCACATTTAAGCTAAGAACACACTATTAACACATGACGTATTAATACATGCTAGAAAATGTTAACACGTTTATATATACATATATATAGCTAGTGCGTTATTTTCAATGGAAACATGTATATTAAACTGATATGTCCTTAGAAGCCCAAACCATGCCTGAGCACTCTTCACACGACCTATCGTGTTATCTGACAGTCCCAGATTTCACTACCGTGTTGTAATATCAACATGTGCATTTTTTTAAATAAATTGTTTTGCGCTTTAAGTTTATTCTTACTCTATGCTTTTGAATGTGCCTTACATTGAAAAAAAAATCGGCAAATTTCCTTTACTCGGAACTTCCCTCGTTATGATTTTTTCATTTGTTACGAATAGTGAAGTCTTTATTTATTTTTGGGTATAATTTAAAATAAATTCAATATGTAGTTTTTATGTTAACACACACCCCGCCGTTTTCACCCTCTATAACACATATCATTTTTCTGCAAATTAGAAGATTTTTTTAAAATTTCGTTTGGCGGCCGTTTTCTTCCGATATCTCGAATTCGTACCACAACTTTACCAGTTCATCTCTATATCACATTTTTTAATACTTGCACAAAATTTGAAATTAATCTAATAAGTAGTGTTTTCAGGCTGATTTTTTAAATATACTACGTGACATAAAAATGCGAACACCCAGTAAAAACAATTTTATTTCAATAATATTTGGTATACTTTTTAAAGCAGTAAAAATAAAAAATTTCCATCTTTTTGTCAAGTTACGTGTTCTAAGACATATTCTGACATTTAAAAAAGGTCCTAAATTTACAGCTTTTTGTCAGAAACTCTTCTGAAAACTTCGATTGAGTTTTATTGCTTTTTTTTTGTAAATTTGCTAAATTTTACTGATTTTTGGCGACTTTAGAAATTAATATTTTTTTTATTTCTAGGTCAATCGTAATGAAATTTTCAGGAGAATTATAAGTTATGCTGCCTTACTCAATACAAATAATAAAAATTCTGACAAAAAGTTGCAAGCCCTTTTTTAAATGTCGGAATATGTAATAGAAAATTTCGTCTTTAAGCTATGTCGTGAAATGACAAGCGGACAGACAAACGGTTTTTATGCATTTTTAAGTATCTTACTAAGCCGTAATTTTGTTCTGCCATCTTGTACCAAAATTTTACCACTTAAGTCCTACATAATACTTGATTTTCTCCAGAAAAAATATTTTTCGTCATCTAGGGACCCCGAAACGTAAAGATCTGAAAAAATCTCGAACGGTGATTTTTTACGATTGCAATACTTATTTTTTTCGAGGGAAGTAAAAAATACTAAAGGGCTCGTAAAATAGGAATAGTAAAGGCTCGTAAAATAGAAATAGTAAGGGGTCGTAAAAATAAAAATAGTTAGGGTTCGTAAAACAGGAATAGTATAGGCTCGAAAAAATTGGAATAATAAGGAATAAAAAAATAGAAATACACTTCCGCAAAAAATTAACGCACCACCAAAAAATAACCAAAAGTTCAAAGCAAGATTTTATCAAAACTACTGGTCCGATTTAGACGTTTTTTTTTTTAATGACAGGTTGTGCCATCCACAATGTTAGTATACTAACGGTATTCTAATAAAAATCTTTTTTTTACTAATACCCGGTGTAGCAATTATAGCGTGGTTTTTTAATAAAACTTGTAACACCCTGTAGAGTTGATCAGTTACAATATCAAGTTGGAATTGAAATCACGCCATAGCCTTATCTTTTTTTTACATTTTGTTTTTTTATTTACTCCATTATCTTTCTTATTAAACGAGAAACAGCATTTTATAGCATAACATGATTTTATTGCTTTTAATTTACATTTTTCTCACTAAAGTAAGTAGCAGGCTATGGAAAACCAAAGTAACAGTATTTGTCAAAAATGCAGATGCTTTTTGTCACTGTCAGTCCGCTTTGTATGAATGTAGATCAATATGCAACGTGAAGAATGTGCTCAACCATTAATATTGTTTGAGGATGGTTGGAGCTACCGAAGAATTGGTGAACGATTTATGGTAACTCATACAACCATTTCACGAGTTATACAACGATATAGAGAGACTGGAAGTAATTGTCGCAGGCCGGGACAAGGGAGGAATCGAAAAACAACTCCGATTCAGGAGCGTTTTTTGAGACTCGCAGCATTAAGACAGCGTTTTGTAACAGCTCGAGCCCTTCAAACTCAGATTCGAGATGTTAATGGTGTACAAGTTTGTACAGAAACCGTTCGTCAGCGACTCAGAGAGCATAATTTGAGACCTAGGATTGCTGCTCGAGGTCCAGCTTTAACTAGAGTTCATCGGAGAGCAAGGCTAAATTTTGCTATGGAGCATCGTAACTGGTTGGAGGCTGAATGGCAACAGGTATTATTTACGGATGAGTCCCGATTTTGCTTGTTTAACAATGACAGGCGTATACGTGTATATCGACGTCCTAACGAAAGGTTTGCTCAGTACAATTTTTCACATACAACATTATTTGGGGGAGGATCTTTGATGGTCTGGGGAGGCATTTCATTGACTGGTCGCACGGAACTTGTTATTATAAATGGAAGCCTTACAGCTGAAAGGTACATATTGGAGGTGTTAGATCAACATGTTGTGCCATATGCGCCATTTATTGGGCAAGGATTTTTGTTAATGCAAGATAATGCCAGGCCTCATGTTGCTCGAGTTGTGACAAATTACCTAGAGGAAGTCGAAATCGCTACCATGGCATGGCCTGCTCGGAGCCCGGATTTAAATCCGATAGAAAATCTCTGGGACACTCTTGGGAGGAGATTACAAGAGGAACGTAACGTAAACACTTTGGAAGACGTACGGCAGAGACTTATTCGCATATGGGAAGAACTGGACCAAAATGACATAAGGTCTCTAATTTTAAGTATGAACCGTCGTTGTCAAGAAGTTATTCGTGCCAGAGGCGGAAATACTCGCTACTGACATTTTGGTGTAATTTTTAATTGCGTTTTGTTTCGGTTTTTCGTTATTAATAATTTGCAATAAAATCATGTTATGCTATAAAATGCTGTTTCTCGTTTTTTGGTGGTGCGTTAATTTTTTGGGGAAGTATAGTAAGGGTGCGTACTGATTATTTTTAGTAAAAAAGTAAGGGGTCGTATTAATAGGTATAGCAAGGGTATGGTTATGGTTTTATATATGGTATGGTATTGTTTCCTAAAAATAGGAATAATAAGGGGTTGTAAAAAAGAAATAGTAAGCTGTCCTAAAAACAGAAATAGTTAGGCCTAAAAATAGGAACAGTAAGAGATAGTAAAATACGAGGGAAGTAAAAATGATTTAAACCCCAGAAAAATAGTATCCTAATTAATAGTCTACTATTAACATTTATTTTGTTTTAGGTGGAAACTACATGTTACCCAGAAAACTTCAGCGTCGCGAACTTCCCCAGCTGCATAAATGCCACTTGTAAATTTTCAGGCATAGCCAACGAAGCATATTATCCCTACCTTCAAAGTAAGTTTAAGAGAATATACAGGCTGGACCAATGAAAACAAAACAACCCTGATTTCTTCATAGGTGGTGTTTCAATTTAAAAAAAAATGTGATTCCCTCCTGAAGATAAAATATTTAAGAGTACAAATTTCGTTAATAAATGGAATTTTTGTTTAAAAATCGTAAGTATATTTCTCTTAATTTGTTAAGAAATATATATTTTGCTCTCATTTTATCAGTGTGTGACGCTGCATGTAAAAAAAAACAAAAAACCGTTAAAAAAGTCAATAAAATATAATTACCGTTTATCATAATATATCTGGAGTCTACCATTAACCTATATTATCCTAAAAATATTTAAAACATTTTTATGATATCTAAAACTAAATTGTGTATATTTATTCATTCAACGGCTAAAAATATAAAAAACACCGATTTAAATTTTATTAGAAGTAATAACATTCATGGCCATAATACAAGAAAAACTGACTGCTTCTCCACCATAAAATTTAAAAGTAATTTTGGCAAACAATGTACATTAAACTTATTAAAATAGTTTATCAAAACGATTAAAAAAGATTAACAAAATTGGTACTTTTAAAAAACAGTTTAAGAAATATTTTTTACATAATTAATACTTTCCACCTTAGATATATTTGTTTAAAGTTTATAGTTTTTAAGTGTAATAATGTTCATATGTTTTATATTAATTGATAATTATTTTCCTAGTATAAACGATATTGTTTCTCGGGAATAAATGATTGATTAATAAATTTTAAAAAAATCGGATAAAAGGTTCAGTGAAAGTTCATTTTAGAGATTATAAAATCCTCTGTAGTTTTCGAGAAAATGCTACTTCAAAATTGATTTAAACTAATGAAGTTTCAAACATATTTTTCATTGTAAAAAAGTGGAGGCAAAAATTATTACTGGATTTTTACCAAAATGATACGAAATTATCCCCAAATGACTTTTAGTTTTTGACTAAAATTAGAAGTTTACGGGGTAAGTAGCTTTTTTTTGTTTTTCGGCATCTAGAGAGTCATTAACTGCAGTTTATAGTACAGGGTGTACCAAAAGTGATGGATCAAACTCAAACAGAGGATAAATAGGAGATATAGGTGTTTCAAGGAGTGCATAACGCTTACGTGGAGGGATATCGTAGAAATGGCAGTAGAGGAATCTTGAACTAGTGTTCGTCGAATCTCAAGACGTTCTGGTATTCCGAGAACAACCAGTTGTACCCCTATCACGTACAACGAGTTCAAGATCTTTTACCGGGTGATTACGACAAGAGGGTGGAATTTTGTAGGGAAATGCTTCGTCGCAATAGGCAAGACCCACCATTTTTTAACAAAATTTTATGGTCAGACGAATCTAGTTTTCGGAGGGCGTGAATTCCACCGCTTTCAACATCCATTTAATTTCCATTCTTAACGGTAGATTAATTGGGCCGTTTGAACTACCCGCCAGATTAAATGGCGAAATCTGTAGGAGATTTTTGGAAGAAAACTTACCTATTTTACTTGAAGACATTCCATTAAATGTTGCCAGTCAGTCAATGCGGTTGTAGCACTACGGAGCGCCCCCTCATTACACCCTGGAGGTGAGACAGTTTTTAAATAGGGCCTACCCTGTTCGTTGGATTGGACGGGGAGGTACAATTCGTTGGCAACTGCGCTCCTCCGACCTCAACCCACTTGTTTATTTTTCTATTGGGATAATTTATAGAGTTGGAATACTCCAGGGAAAATCATAATGAGGAAGAGCGACGTCACCAAATAATTATAGCAACTAGATTAATTCGCCAAAATGACCGCTCATTCAAAATGTTTGAGGAATTTTATACGCCGATGTAGGTTATGCATTAGATATCGTGGCAGGCATTTTGAACACTTACTGTAAATAATAGAATGTCATGTAAAATGATAAACCATTTCCTAATGTTTTTGTGCCTTTGTGTAATCCACTAACCCAACCAATCTCAAACAATTTAAAAAAAAAATCGGCAAAATTGATTCAGGCGTAGATTATTTTTTTGCGTTTCTTGAAAAGATCAAAATTTTAATATAAAATAACAAATAATGTATTTAAGTTGTGCCTTGTTAGAATCAGAAAACACATTTATTATAAAGAAAACTGTTATGTTTAATCAAAGGTGTAATTTTTTTAAAAGGCTTTATTTGGCAAGGTGCTGTCTGTTGTGTTACAAATACACAAATATGGCTTTTAAACTATTCACAATTGGATAACAACATAGGGGCTAATTTTGATTGAAAACAACCCACTCTATCCACTGTTTGAGTTTGATCCATCACTTTTGGGACACCCCTGTATATATGAAATTTGAGTTAAATATATTTGGAAATTTACTCGGAATTATAAGAGACACATCAAAAAAAAACTTAAAAAATATTAAAAATTTTAACACCCTGTATCTTAAAAACGAAGCTCCTCCAAATATCGAAGTAGATTTTCGGGACACCATATATAAAAAATTATCTGTATATTTTCTCGTAGCAATTAATGTATTTGGCTTCTTCTGGCTGGCGTTCTTCGTGTCGGCATTGGGTCAAATGGTGTTAGCTCAAGTCTTTGCTCAATGGTACTGGACCATGAAAAAACGAACGTTGCCATTTTTTGCATTGACTGCCGCTTTCTACCGGACCATCAGGTATTAAATTTCAATTGTTTCCGCACTTGGTTACGTTTTATCAAAATATTATACTCTTAATTGACAATCTATCCAATGTAAAAGAAATAAAATAAATGTAAAAAATATTTAGAAATCGTTTTTATTTATAAACTATTGAATTGAAAAGTAAAAAATAACTATTTTCATAGAAGCTTCAGGTGTAAGACGTCATCACACTGGAAATAAAGCCTGTATTTATTTATTGTAAGGAAATGAGTAGTCCCTAACTTGTTGCTAGTATCAGAATCAGTTTTAGAAGACTTTCTCGTAGAACCCCCACATGACTTTGGTTGCCTTTTAAAAAATAAATTTGAGGTGCCTACAAATGAAGGCGTTGCAGGGGGGGGGGGGCTGAAAATATTACAAAAAGCGAATAATCATTTAAACCACTTCCCGTATTCCAGCGTTTGTGTGAAAAATTACTGGTACAGAAGATATGAATTTTGTGCGTTTCTTTTGAACAATCCTGTATATCGGAACTAAAAAGTATTTCGGATTTATTTTTACATACAAAAGTACTAAATTAAATATGTTGAAATAACAAATATGATGTCATTCTGTTTTCATAATATATTTTATATGAGATTTGTTGTTAAGTTTAACACCTTGAACATTAAAAACTAGCAACAGAATTAGATTATCTCTAGCTAGCTAGCTATGTTAAGGACTACAACATATAAATGATTCAGATAATTTTCTATAAGGTTTGTGCTTTGTTCTTCAGCTTAAAAAAAAAATTTCAAAAAAGTTCAGTGCTATTCGGCTCCCCTTTCTGTATAATTTTTTTTTTCAAAGAGGCACCAAACCGATACTTCAAAAATTTTAATTACGAAACATAAAATTTATTTTTGAAATGTAATAAATTTCAACTAGTTCAAACATTTTCAAAAAATGTTGGATTTTAACCTCAATTTGATGAATATTTTTTTAATATTAGATATCATCTTGGAACTTTGGCATTTGGATCCCTCATCATAGCGATTTGTAGAATGATTAGGGTATGTCTGGAATACCTCGATCACAAACTGAAAAAGTACGACAACGAGCTGACCAAAGCCATAATGTGTTGTTTAAAATGTTTTTTCTGGTAAGCAATGAGTTCTAAATAATTTATAAACAAATCGTACATGTCTGGTATTTTTAGGTGCCTAGAAAAATTCCTCAAGTTCATCAATAAGAATGCCTATATCATGTGCGCCATTCACGGCAAGAACTTCTGCGCTAGCGCCAAGGACGCTTTCATGCTGCTCATGAGGAACATCATTAGAGTTTTTGTGTTGGACAAGGTAAGTCAAACACGAATAAACATAACACTTATAAAATACACAGGAAAAATGTGAAATATATTCTTTCTTATCGCCAGCTCTATCTTCTGGAGAGCGGGTCTGGAATATGTTTAATTATGTGGAAGGGTAGACATGCTTTTAAATTCTTTAATAAAGTTACTAGGGAGACCCAGAATGAAAACGACGAACTATCCTCTTAAATGATGTTTGTCAAACATTAATAAGACCCGGTATCTTCATATCTAAATAAATCCACTATATTTGTCAAATAACTATTCGCTGGATAAGCTAATGAGAGCTTCGTATCTGTGTTGCATACTTTCACTCAAAACTTATTCTCCGGTTAACAATTGGATGGATAACTCGTTCGATCTTCATAAAATAAAGTGTGGCCAACAAAAGATATGTATAAAAGAGAAGGGTATATGCGATACTTCCATGTATCAGACAGAATAAATATACCACTTCTGCTGTCAGTTCTTGGTTTCTTTATTGCGCGCGTAAGGGTCGGCAGCGTACTTAATTAAATATTACAAACTCAGGTTATATCGAAAACTGGAAATTCTTTATATCTTCGGTAATATTGGAGACTTTTGTAAATAAAACATAATGCATATTTTTAATATTATATATGTATATATGTATAATTTTAACCTTTTGGTTGCCTTTTCCATAGATTTCTTCCATTTTTGCCTGTTGATAAAAAAGTATAGATTTTTAATAAATAATTCAAGAAGAAAACTTCGACGAAAAAACCTGAGGTCGGATTTTTGATAAGATTCCTAAAATCTCTGAAAACAACCGAAATGTCGCCAAATATTTTATCGTCCCTTTGATATAAACTTTAATACAGGATCATGTTTCTAAAATAAAAATACATAATTTTATATTATGAACGACAAACGCCATTAAACAGCTATTCGGAGGTCCAACTATCAAATAAGTTATCTGAGGGATAAATGCATATTTATTTTGCAGACATAGTTATTCTAGACTGAAAGTACATTTCTATCGGCTGCCTATCTGTTATATAAAATTTAATGTGCACAATAAATACCGCTATTTGGGCGTGAAAATACCGGGCCTAAATATCTAAATAGGTTAACTATAGTAAAGCAAGTACCAGTACAACATCGCGCACAATTTTTCAGCGACAAAAATATGCCCTGCATTTATCGATGAGGATAGTTATCTGAAAGACAAAAATTTTAATAAAAAAAGTATTTCTATATGGTGATAAAGATTAAAATTCATCTTTCAAAGGGCCAAAATGATGCGGAAGCGCATGTAGACAGTGAACAGTTTATTCTAGGTGTAGAAAATAGTTAAAATGAGTTACAGAAAAGCGTACTAAAAGGGGAAAGCACCCTTAACTTAAGTTGCATTGGTTGTCAGGTTGGGAGAGCCATTCTTCCTTCAAATATATGGAACTGGGCACAAGAATATGTACAGTTTTTTTATAGTGTCGGTGGTGTTCTGTCATTTATATGAAACGACTTCGCGAATGCTTAAACGCTTATATCACATTTGTGCGTTTTGTAAATAATCTATTATTTTATTACTTATCACAAAACCATAATTTCGAGAAAATAAAATAAATTAAGAAATTAGAAATTTCCATAACCAATTTTTTATTTTAATAGGTGACGGATTTCGTGTTCTTTTTGAGCAAGCTGCTAGTGACCGCCGGAGTTGGCGCAGTGGCGTACCTCTTCTTTGCCACAGGTCAGATCTCCTTCATGGACAACTCCCAGCTCAACTACGGCGAAGTCCCCGTAGTAATCATCATGATCGTCACGTACCTGATCGCCACGTTGTTCTTCAGCGTCTACAGCATGGCCGTGGACACGTTATTTTTGTGTTTCCGTAAGTATAATAAGTATTTTGAAATGGTGCGGAGCCTTTCCTTATAATCCGCCCTTGAAAATAGTGACTCTAATAACTTCTCACCTACACAAAAGTGAATAAAATGTAAACATATAAGGAACTATATTATATTCACTTCTATATAAAAAAAATCGGTAAATATCCTTTACCCGGAACTTCCCTTGTTATGAATATTTCCTTTTAGTAAAGTGAAGTGTGAACTTATTTAGTTCAGTACATAGTCATTTAGTAACATATACAGGGTGGGCCAGTCAAAACGATTCACGGCCGATATCCCACATACCGTCAATTTTTATTTCCCGGGGGAAAGTTTTGCCATGTCACCAAGTTTGTCACCCAACCCCTCCTGGGGGTGAACTCCAACCCCAAAATCTTTAATGGGAATAGAGATCGAGTGACACCTTATTTTAAGGGAAATCAAATTGTCTTTTCAACGCATCTTATTTTTTTAAACTTAAACCTTATTTTCTTAAAAACGACTGGTTTTTAAGAAAATAAGGGTAGAGCTACAAAAAGGAAGAAATCATTGCTCGGTGAAAAAATGTTGAGATCCGTTGATTTTTGTATCGAGAAAAAAGTGTTTTTCGTTTATTTTCAACTCTGTCATTTTAAGATTAAAGTCAAGCGAAACCTCATTTTAAAGGTCGTTAAATTCTCTTTTCAAGGCCTAGAAAATTTTAAAAATTAAGTAGAGTTAATAAATCAGCATTGATAAAACTATAAATGTGTATCGATCTTTATGTTAATTTTATGTAATGACATTGTTTTTCTGGAAAAAATAATTCTTTTTGAGCTTAGTTTTACGGTATGGGTACAGGTTAGATTTACAAAGAAAGATGAGACAGAAGATGTAAATTTGGTTTATTCACGGTTCATAATAATAAGCGCTGAGCCTCCTACATACATACAACAATAGAGATTTTGTTCAAAACGGTTCCGGACATTATGAAGCATTTCTAGCGTAGTGGCCCGACATTCGTCAATGATCCACTAACGTAAATCATTTAAGGCCTGTGGCTGAGTTTAATAAATCATATTTTTTAAGTGTCGTCATAAAAAAACCTAAAGGGGTTAAGTCAGGTGATCTTGCAGGTCACTCTATTAATCCTCTTCGGCTGATCGATCTACTAGGATAAGTCCGATTTAAATATTCTCCAACGGCAAGGGTATAATGAAGAAGTGCACCATCTTGTTGAAATGTCAACTTATAGGCATTGTAATTGCTATTGCTATGTTCTTTCACTCATAATCCCGCAAAATTCCAAACCTCTGTCAAAGTCATCTTCGTTTAATTATTGTACGAGATGAATTTTGTAGGGGTGAAATTGATGTGTCTTTAAAATTCTGCAAATACTCGAAAGAGATATGCTACACACTAAAGGTAGTTGTCTGGTGCTTAATATAGGGTCCATATCCATTCGATTTAGAGCGATTGGTTTTCGGTTTGCCACTGATCGTGTCTCCCTAAACTTTGCTACCAGTTCAATTATCTATTTTCGATTTAAAATTCGCCTAATAACAAAAAAAACTAATAATTACTATTTTTCATGTAATGAAAATTTCCCTATTTTTATGTTGCAAAGAGAATTTGATGACCATTAATATCATATGATGTTTAATCCTATTTAATTTAAGGGTTAAAGCTCACCCCTGCGGGGTGTTGAATTGATAGAATTGCAAATATGAATAAAAGATATTTCTACTAGATATAAATCAACGGGTTTCAACATATTCTTCATGGAAGGATAACAAAAAGAAATCGTATTTTTTTTTCGTTGTTCTTCCCCTATTTTCTCAAAAACGGCTGCATCAAATTTGAAAACCTAAGATGCGTTGAAAAGAAAATTTAATTACCTTTAAAATAAGCTAATAGTCGACCCCTATTCCCATTTACGATTTTGGGGTTGGAGCTCACCTTGCCGAGGGGGTTGAAGTGGCAAGACTAATGATATGCGCAAACCTTTTCCCCGGTAAATGAAAATCGATGTGTCCGAGCAATTATTTATAAAACGAACGGTATATGAAACATCGTCCTTGTTTCGTTTTGATTGGCCCACCCGGTATATACTGTCTTTTCAAACATTTTTATTGGGTGCCATGTAAAATACAGCTAGGACTGAACTAAATTGAGCCACTCTCTATTCTCAATAAAAGAAAACAATCATAACCAAAGAAGTTTCCGGTAAAAGAAATTTATCGATTTTTGTTCGTTTTTTTTTAAATTGAAATAGTTAATCTCACGAATGTATTATTAAATGAATTTAATTTTGTAATACATGTTGTAATTGGGTTGCGTTCACCGTATCGTCACAGTCATTCTTTAAAAAACAAATTAATCATAGTTTAAATTTATAAACAAAAAAAAATGTTATAAATGCATCGTTGTTTTCTGATTTTCAGTGGAAGACTGTGAAAGAAACGATGGTAAGACCAAGCCTTACTACATGTCCAGGAACCTGATGAAAATATTTGGCAAGAAAAACAAAGGCCCTAAACAAGAATAGACAGTCATCATTTATTCTTCAAGATCTATTTGCCTGTTCATTGCGTCATATCTAAAAACTTTTAAAATCAATATTTTTAAGATCATTTTAATTAAAATAGAAAAAAATATCATGTTAGATGTGCGTATAGGATGTGTCTTTGAAGACGTAAATTGATACATAAATATAGTGTAAATAATGTGTATAGTGTATAATCTTTAGTTGTGAATGTTGTTATTTTACGACGTCCATTGGTTGAGTGAGCTGTCTGTAGCTGGAAATGTATTTTTTTTAACGTAATGTTGTCAGGTCTAATTTATCAGAGGCCCAGGCTGTGATACACTTTATTAGCTGGACTGCTTCAACCAGTTTTTTTGACATAATTTTATTATTGTTATTATACAATCTATTTATTTTAAAGGTGAGATTATTCAAGAATATACAAGTCATATTATTCTTAGGAAGTTAAAATATTGTTCAACAAGATTTGAATAAGTTAATAAGAGATGTTTGAACAATAATAGACGACATAGTCATAGATAAGATGCAGATATTTACGAAAATGATAATAAAAGAATATGAAGTGGAATAAAATAAATAAGTTTGTTTATTCTACACCCGGGTTTCGCTTAGATATATATTTCGCTATACCTACATAGTTTATAATCTATATACTAGTCCGATATAACTATGTATTAATTACCTGATATTTGTTTTATTATTTGGATTTTATTAAATAGACTTTTACTTGATAAAGAAAAATCTTAGTTTTATTGTTGTAAAGTTTTACTAAAGAAATCCACCTAAATTGTGAAGGCTTTCTCAAAAAAAATCAACATTTGATGTTGTCAACGGGTAAGTAGTCTTTAATCTATATCGCGAACTAACAGACAGGCAGACAGATCGACGGAACTGATAAATATATTTTTTGACGTCTATAGGGACGCTAAAACGTGAAGGTATGTAAAACCTGAGAGGGTTGATTTTTTTCACGATTACAAACAATTTTACTAGTTGATCCCTATACCACAATTGTTTATGGCACACAATTTGAAATCAATTCATTAAGCAGTTTTTAAGGCTGAATTTTAAAATTTATTAAGCCGCTCTTTTGTTCCTTATATTCTTATATTCGTACCGAAATGTTACCAGTTGATTCCAACATAATACTATATCATACATAATGTTTGTGCAAATTTTAACATAAATTCGATAAGTAGTTTTTTAATAGTAATTTTTTTTAACATTTCACTAGGCCGCTATTTTGTTTTGTCATATCGATTTTTTTCCAAAATATTACCAGGTCATCCCCAAATGACCTTTAATTTTTGGCCAAAATGCCGCGATAAACAGACAGACAGACCGACCGATTCCAGAAAACATGTTTTTCGTCATTTAGGGACCCTGAAACGATCTGAAAAAATCTCGGAGGATGATTTTTTCACGATTACAAAATACTTATTTATGTAAGCGGCGGGTATGTTACTTTTTCCTTTGAGCACTTATAAAACTCAGGAAAAGGAGTTTTGTTCACTTGGCTGGGAAATACTTTATATAACACGGGTGTTAATAAAATGTTTAAAACGTGTATTAAAATAGTTATTTGCCTAAAAGTGCGGAAAGTGATAGTTTGTTTTGTTTGTTCGGACATGCCACCGAGGGTAAAAAAAGGTACTTTTCGCACATGTTAGGTAAAACATTTTTTCTACTTGTCTAAAAATAAACTAATTTTCATTAAATTTTTGTATTTTTTGGGTTAAAACACTAGAAAATATTGGCAGAAATACCTTCGGGTAATAAAATTAGTAATATACTCTTTTACGCTCGCTAAAACTGTTCCAAGTATTATTTTTACTTTTATGTTACCTATATTAGTATTAGTATGGATTGTAATATAATCTGTTGGCTTCTATGACTACTTTCATTATTTTGTTGTTGTCGCTAGGGGACTAAACAATGTATGTCAAATATAGCGTCATTTTTTAAAATTTTTCTTGTATGTGTCACGTTTGTCATCGAAATGGGCTGATTACCTTGTCGATGACGCTGCATCCGCCATAGAGCAACTTATTCTAAAAATGTCACGCGCAGAATATGAAAAGGAATACGACGCCTTTCAAGAATGGTGTAAAACGAAGATAACTTTGTTGCTAAAAGAAGAGGTATTCCTCGCTTATTTTTCAGTGTTGAAGCTATTTCTAAAACTTTCGTATTAAACGAAAAGTTGTAAGGTAACAATAATTCATAGTATTGCTGGAGTTTGTAGGAGAGCAGAACTGGCACACTTACCTATAAGCGACATCGAAGAGAGGGTAAGTATACTTGTGGAAAAATCAAGACACAAAAAAATGATGCTTTAAGAAGTTTCGTAGTATATGATCCCAATAAGAATGGAGTAAGTTATATTAATCTCTACAGGAAATATAAGTCATTGCGATCAGCAAATGCATCACATCAGCGATATTTCTTCCCTAGCAAAATCGCTAGCTTCCTACTTTTCCAAACCCAAAAAAACCATATTGGGCACTGTTTCAGGAGATCTTCGGCTATTATGTTGGCACTGGCGACGCGTAGGGGGGTAATGGCAGTAATTACACCCCCCAGGATTTATAACTACCCCCGATAAATCCAAAAAATGTTTTGGAAATATAGGCATGTTTAATATTTTTTAAAACAATAAATATAATATAATTATTTTCGATTATAAATTTTTGAAAAGAGGCGGGACTTGATTTTGATTGATATATATATATATATATATATATATATATATATATATATATATATATATATATATATATATATATATATATATAAAATAATGAAATAATAGTCATAGAAGCCAACAGATTATATTACAATCCATACTAATACTAATATATATATATATATATATATATATATATATATATATATATATATATATCATCAATATCAAAAAGTAACAACGTACAGCATATTAGAAACTGCGTCAAAGTCTTGAAAGAAATAATTAGCTTTTTCACGGCCTCATCAAAACGAAGAAAACTCTCGAAAGTTTGAAGCTTATTACAATGGAATGCCCAGATCCTGTTAAATTCTGTAACACAAATTTTATAGTTTCTCTTTTGTTTTGACAATCACTGTTGGGCTAAGTAAAGTTTTTAAAAAGTAAATATGGCAGAGAAGAGGCCCAAACACTACTAAATTAATATTTAAACAAAAAAGGAAAAAAAGCTGAAAGAACATTTGGACCAATTTTCGAAGAAATAAAAGCTATTCATGACAGTCTTGTACAACTTTCAATTTCCAGTCCACGTAGGGTTTCCAATCAGAAAAATCGGTCAAATTTTAAAACCTGGCGACCCTGAAAAATATTTTCGTCTGAGTATATTCATCCTTTTGCTAGAGAACGTCATGCAAGGCTTAGATTTTCGATTTAGTTCTGAGTTGTTTAATATTCTTGAATTGAACTCTTTAGTTCCAAAAAAGCAATTTCAAATTTCTTACAAAAAAATTCCGGGTAAAAAAAAAAGTTAATTTCCACAAGACTGAATACAGAAATTTATTTATGGGTAGAAAAATCTGTGTCAATCATGAGCGCGTTGAAACTGAGTAATAAACTTATTTACCCCGCACTTAGCGTAGTTCTGTCTTTATTGGCGGTACTACCAACCGTAGGCGTTGCCAGCACAAAGTGTAATTTATCTTATTTAAATAGATTAAAGACGTGGCTTAAGTCAACTTCTCACCAAGAAAGAATTAGTTGGATTGGCGCTTTTGTATACAGAGATATTAAAATTGACTCCAAAAATGTAATTGGTAACTTTTCAAAGGGCCAGAAGATTACCTTTTGTCTTGTAAATATATTTTTATAAGTTTTGTTTTTGTTCAAAAATGTTTGAGATTACCAATAAGCATTTAGTTGTGGGTTGTTTTTGTGTGTTGTCTTAGATACTATTGTTTTGTTTAACAACAATATGTGAGTTTTGTTAAAAATTAATATTTTTTTGTTTTAATGTCTTTAATGTTTTCTTCTATCCTAGCTCAGCTCTTTATTACCCTCCCTAGCATGATTGTTACGCATCACCGCTGTATGTTGGCCAATACTGAAGCAAATATAAGTACTCTGAAGAGACATGGCGGCTGGAATAATTCAAGGGTCGCTGAATAATTCGTTAAGAATCGGTTGAGAGTTAAAAAAACCGCAATTTAAATTCTGCAAGCAGATGCTGTCGCTGTTCATGACAATCATGACAAGATTGCACATCAACCAAAGATTTCGAAAAAATGGCTGCGTCGGTACTAATTCCTCAAAACGCTAAATATTGGTTTATTTTTTGTATTATTGTTAACTCGAAATAAAAAAGGTTATATCTTGCTCGCAAATGCGTGCGTAAAAGACTTTTTTCCGCACGCAAGTAAAAAAAAAGTATTTTTCAATCGGAGAGTATCTGAAAATGCAGGTTCCGAGTGAGGTCCGCGGTCAGAGAAACGAAAGCATTGCGTTTTAAAACTGTCTGACTAAATTTCGTCCGGTTGGGAAGGTTATGGGTTATCTCAGTGGTATTTTTCATTCAGAGTCTTACCCACCTAGCACGAATAATAGCATAGCCGCCCAATGACGCGAGTTCAATCTCAATTAATAGATTTAATCCTTGCATCCCATTCATCAATCGAAAACATGTGTAAGTAGTGTATCAGCATCGCCAATGAAAAGGGGCACTAAACAAACAAAGTAATTCATTCAATCGGATCAAAAGCCGGCAGCGGCATCCTGGCTCGCGCCCCGATGATTATGCCTATCCTATTAACTAAACGGATTTCAATTGACTTCGGAAAAGGAGCACGGAGCCATCATGGAGAGGGGAAACTGAAAGGACTAAGATATTTTTAAACTACTTCAAAAAAGCAGGAGATTATCAATTAGATGCTCCGTTTTTTTTTATATAGCTACAGGGTGGCCAAATTTCGTATGTTTTACGGGGTTTCTCGTTTTTATGGAATTAAACATTCACAGATTTCTCCTAGACTAGAGACTAAAACTGTCCTAATCCTCTTAAATTCTGAGATACAGGGCGAAATTGAAAATATTGCATTTTTCCCTCCATATCGTAACTAAGTTATCGTTTAATTTATCAAAGAGTTAAAAATATTTCTTAGTCAGTTTTTTACGTAGAATTCTGTGATGTACTTAATTTTTCTTCTTCACTTCTTTAATACCGTTTCAACTATTAATTTTTTTTGGTTTTGTTTTATACCGAGTGTTTCAAAGTTTAGGGTTTCACTCCAAAAGCTTTTTAAGATAGTGTAGAATGTACCAATGGCGATAGAATATTTCAGTGGCATCACACTGATAGCTTCATTTTTGCTTAATATTTTCGTTTTTAAATCACTTCTCTTATTTATTAAATAAGATATGCAGTTCTATAGCAGACCATATATGTATTGAAGCCTATGAAAATATACTGGGTAACGCGATAGTTTTGCGGCGTAGTATAGTTTCTAAGCAATTCCGCGAACTAACGGACAGAGGGACTAACGGAATTGATAAAACTTATTTTTTGACATACAATTAGTTATGGCACCCAATTTCAAATCAATCCATTAAGATTAAGTATATTTTTTAAGCTGAATTTTTAAATTTTTATCAAGCCGCCATTTTATTCCGCCATCTTGGACTCGTACCAAAAATTTACCAGTTGATTTCAACATAATACTTTGATATTTGTGAAAAAATTGAGATAAATTAAATAAGTGGTTTTATAATAAAATTTTTTGTATTTCACACGGCCATCATTTTGTTTCGCCACATTGGATTTTTACAAAAATATTACCAGGTCATCCCCATATGACACTTATTTTTTTTATCAAAATTTGAAGTCAATCTGTTAAGTGGTTTTTAAGCTATTCCGTGAACGGATTGTTGAACTTATCACGAAAAAAAGCTGGTTTAAACTTAACTTACTCATTAAAAAAATATAAATTTTATGCGTGATTTCTGGGTAACCCTCTATACAGAATATTCTAACGAACCATCTCCTTTCCTTTATACAAGACTATCTAGACATGATCTTTCCTTGTTTCCAGAACATCTAAGACAGTCTGTATAAAGAAAACCAACATCATCAAGCACAGAAGCAACCAATTATTAATTAAAAAATATAACAATCCTACTCTACGACAAGAAATGAATAAGGGGTTATGTATAGTTCTTCCATTTGTACACGGAAACGTTATTTCGCCAATCTAATATAAAACAATGTTCAAAATACACAAGGAAATTGGACAATGTTTGCCATCGCCAAAAGACATTAACCCTTGCCAAACGAAAGAAGTATATGCAATTCCTTGTTTCTGTGGTGATGTCTATATTGAAAAAACTGGACGATTTATATCCAGTAAGCTTAAAGAACATGAATGATTTATTAGAAAGAAGCAAAGTCTACAAACTGCTCTATCTGAACCCCGACATTCCACTGGACATATCATAAATGTAAAAAAGCCAAAGTTTTTGCTTTGATCTCAAGATTTTACAAACAAACATATAGAGGTTTTATTGAAATTTACCGGCATCCTGATAATACATCTGTCTAATCCCAAGAACGATAAAATATACGATTTCAAATTTAATTTCATTCGAGTAAAAACTTTTTACAGTGATAGAACTAAGTTTTGATCGATAGCAGAAATAGCCGATTAGACTAGTTTAATTTCTTCTCGGCGCGGCAGGGAGGCTAAAAGAAAAACATTCAAGAAAGGAAACAAAAAGCCGCAAAAGCGGGCGAAAAAGCTGCAGCAGGTGAAAAATGTTCGAAACGTGGGGAGGCTGCGGTTGGCGGATAAATGGGCCAATGATCAGCTCCGCTTTGCTTTGCCTACTTGATTAATTAGAAACCGGTGCAGCTACGGATCGTGACGTGTCGGTTCGGTTGGAATAACTTGCCCGCTATCGCAGTCAGAAATCGAAATTTCATAAACTGCAAGTAGGAATTCCTCCTTATCACTCTTGCCTTTTATTAGGAATAGTGAAGTGTGACCCAATTTAGTTCCGTACATAGTAATTTAGTAAAACTATATACTACAGTTACTTTATAAGGACAGTGACGACAGTAGATTAACCAATTTTTGGTTGGTTCTGCCATATTGCTGCTACAATCGTTTTGTTTACTTATTACCAACGTGGATTTCTTGAGGTTTGTTGTTTTAACGGGTTATTTTATTAGTTTTTGTGGTTTATGAAAAGAATATTGACTCAAACAATAAATTCTAAGCCATTGGCCACTTGAAGAAATTTATTTAAACCTGGTTCTCCTGCTTATTGCTTTTAATTATAATTATGTTTTAGTTTTATTTTGCTGTAAAAGACAATAGTGCTTCATGTTTTAGCGTTCGGTTCACTTTATTCAGCACCCCTATTTGAGGTAGAAGCTCTCAAAGATTAGCATAAAAGAAACTAGGTATTTTTTAACAAAAAGAAATAGTTTTTGTTTTATTAAAAATGGCATACCTAATGTATCATATTTCTCATTTTTTTTATGTAGAAAATTTCTTATTTCTAGAGGCCTTCATGTGTTTTATATCAAAAATCTAAGTTAAAATTAATATTTCGTTTTAGAAGTATAGTGTTACTATTGTATTCCCTGTGTAGGTTCGCTTCGAACCGCAAGAATTCACGATGTAAGTAGTGACGTCACTAGCTGAATGGTTCGATAACTGGTCTGTGAAATTGCCAACCATGTCGGGGATATGGTTCCGATCGCGGTTCCAGAAACAAACAAAATATAGCGATTTGTTTACAAATCGAAAACAGCGAAATTATTGATTTTTATCATTAAATAAATGATTTTTATAGTCTTCTGTTTAAAGGTTGATGTTAAAAGTTTCATGAAAAATTGTTTATTACAGGTACAATATTGCCATTAAAAAATTAGCTTGTACACATAAATTGCTAATTGTTTCTCCATATTTGTATTTTTTTTGCAAAATCAAAACGCAATTAATCATTTACTTTAGCCGTCACTTGGAATCGGTAACCAAACGTTTTCACCATGTTCAACACATGACCCAATCAAGACGTCATTATCTGACAGACCAGTGCTAAACGTTTGAGACTAAAACTCAAGGAAGTATATTTTATTAAGCAAAACTTGCCAATTTAATTAACTACTACCTACTTACGGTCATGTAGGAGTGTTTGTTACCTAGAATTTAGAAAACCTTTATCAGCTTCAGGACATTTCAAAGTTGAAATTTTGCCCTATTTAATATCTCTAAACTTGACGCAACTGCATGAAATTTATCCTGAGAGTACATTATGTAGGTATTATATACTATATTTAAATTACCATATTAATCGTAAAACAGAGATTGCCACGGCTACGACAAATGAATGTAACTAGTAAATTAAGAATGACAGTGACACTTACACCGCGCAACGTGTATGTGAAGATTTTTTTAAAATTGATAATTTAAAGAGGTACACCTTATATAAGTTTTGTAAAAAGATTAACGATATTAAAATAAACCACAGAACATTGCCTTGCCTAATAAAAGTGGTAGAAAAGGCCGCTGTCTACTCTTTCCAAAACAGTTTCATTGCGGATGTCAAGAAAATAGATTATCCCGAAGTAAGCAGAAAAAAATAGTGTCCACATATTATATCTACTTCTTGAAACATGAACATATATGGGAATCTGATGAGTTGTAAACACCTGAAGCACCTCCTTACTTTCCATTAAGAAACCAAGAAGTAATTCAAAAATTCAAGAAATATTTTGATGCATTAGCTGCTAGATTAGAATAATCCCTTATTTAACTAAAGTAAATATGTAATATATGTTATCGACCATATAAAATTGTTTTGTTATTAAAAGCCCAAGCTTTGGAATAAAATATCTAATCAATAATGCAATAATGTAAATTTTCTGTCATATCACATGACATATGTCAAAAAGATTTCCAACCTCCAGCTTACCCTGGAGGCAAAAAATTTCCGGAAATTCGTCGCGTTGCTATGGTAATGACGAAAAATTAAGGCATCTGATTGGTTATAAAGTGCAGGTGTGAAATTTTCACAAAAACTACATTTATTGCCAAAAAACTTAAAGCTTTTTGATATGTATATGTAGGCTTTTCAATTAAGCTTTCTCAGAAACTTTACTGTCAATTTATTTTTGTTTTTCAAATTTCTATTTTTGTATTTCCTTCGTATCATATTTCTTTTATAAAAAGTAACTTTTTTTAATTAAAGTCGATAACTGAAATTGTTGCATTTTTACGATGATTAACTACGTTTGGAATTTTATAGAACGTCCAATAATCTGATACGGCACAATGTGACACTGGCTACTGACAACTGGTTCAACATTCTATATTAAACATCTTTTCTCGGGCAAGTTATTCCGACCGTACTCCATCGCCCTGGATCCAAACCAGATTTCAATTAACTGTTCCAGTGTTTCGGGGCGGCCGCCGCCGCCGCGCTCCACCAGGATCCACTAATTAAATCGGTTCGAACCCCCCTTTTCCCCCCCTACCGCCCGCCTGTTTATTTACCGAATTTGCTAAGGCACTTTGTGGTCGAAGCCGTTCGCAAAGTCCGAACCCTCCCGTTTTATACCCCCCTTCCCTCGCTTTTTCCCCGATGATGATTAATTACTAAACCGAGATGAGCGATCGTTTGCCAAATAAAGTTTTTTTTTTTTTAAGATGAGTAAGGTAGGTAAATGGGCTGCCAAAAATTGTTCAAGTATGATAAGCAGTCACAGACTACATTGGTCATTTTTGTTGTTCCACAAGTATGAATGAATGAATGAATGACTGCTATAAAAATATCTGGGTCCATCTCATTGTGGG
This sequence comes from Kuschelorhynchus macadamiae, assembly GCA_030620095.1. Classification (NCBI taxonomy): domain Eukaryota; kingdom Metazoa; phylum Arthropoda; class Insecta; order Coleoptera; family Curculionidae; genus Kuschelorhynchus; species Kuschelorhynchus macadamiae. The sequence goes on from JAUTXW010005443.1 coordinate 112,937, forward strand.
TAGGCAATGTAGTAATAGATCGGACTTTAGATATTTCTGTATTTATTTAAGATTTGAGGTTCTAACCAAAACAAGTAATGTATTTGTATTAATTTAAAGAAATGCAAAACATTTTAATAGTACACATTTTTAGATACCATTTACATACAGGGTTATACAGAAGTCACGCATACAAAACATATTTATTTAACGGGTGAATAGAACCGAATAGTGACAAGCGACTATTCGGTTCGATTCGTTCATTCGAATCGTTCATTCATATGAGTGGACGAATAGGCGAATCAGTGAATTGACGATTATTTTATCCATACTATTCATACATTATCACTTCCCTCATAAAAGGGGTATTGTAATCCTGAAAAAATCACACTCCGAGATTTTTCTAGATCTTCGCGTTTCAGGGTCCCTAGATGACGAAAAACTACCGACTTAACCGATTGACTTCAAATTTTGGTCAAAAATTAAGTGTCATATGGGGAAAAACTGATAACATATTAATAAAAATCCAAAATGGCAGGCTAGTGAAATGTTTAAAACAATATTATTAGAAAACTACTCATCCAATTTATCTCAAATTTTGCAAAAACATTAAGGATTATGTTGGAATCAACTGGTAACATTTAGTACTAATCCAAGATGGCGGAACAAAATGGCGGCTTGATAAAATATTTAAAAATTTAGCCTGAAATACAGCATAATGATTGTGTGCCATAGTTAATTGTGGTATAGGGGTCAACTAGTAAAATTGTGGTACTAATTCAAGATGACAGAACAAAATGGCGGTCAAATAAAATATTTGTAACCGTGAACAAAATCACCTTTAAAATTTAACATCTTCAGGTTTTAGCGTTCCTATAGATGCCAAGAAATATGTTTTATTAATCCCGTCGGCCTATCTGTTAGGTCTGTCTGTCTGTTCGCGGCATAACTTAAGAACTAACCCGAATGACTTCAAATTTTGGTAAAACAAAATGGCGACCTAGTGCCTAGTGAAATATTAAAAAAAATTATTATGAAAAACTAATTATCCAATTTTTTTCAAAATTTGAATAAACATCAAATATTATGTTGGAATCAACTGGTAAAATTTTGGTACTTGACGGATTGGAGCTGGTGAAGGGCCGGAAGGGGATTGCCCATATATGGTCTAGAAGTTCAGACGTTGTAATGAGATATTATGAAAACATGAAAAGAATTAGACATTTAAAAAAATTGCCGCTGTCAAAAAAATATATATATCACAACGGCTTAAGACAAAAATCTTAAGATAAGTACAGATAAGGGCAATTTTTTTTTTTTTTAAATTACTTACAAGCTATTATTATATTCGAGCTCATCTTCTATGAGCACAACGCAATACAGGATTTTCCGTTAACGTTTGAAAAATGTTAAATTATCAACAAGCTCGTCATAGTGAAAATCCTGTACATTTTAAAAACTCAACAGAAATCCTCACGTTTCAAAAAAAAACTACCCGCTGTACTCAGTGTTAGATTCTCTAAACCTAAATTAGGAAATAATGTTATCATAACCCATCACTCTGAACCAACCATTATTTAATCAAGGCTTTAATCAGCTGGAAATGACCGATTCATGTATTCATTATTTAGTCCTTTTTAAACGATTCTTAGAGGTGCAATAAATTTTAGAAATTAATCGGCGTTTACATTCTTAATCGTCGTTTATGCAGAGGATACAAACGGCACTAAGCCTGTTTAAGAAAAAATATAGCATATTCTCCTTTTTTTTGGTAAAGGGGATCCTGACTAAAGAAATACCAAAGTTATATTTAATTATGTAAACTTTGGAAACACATTACTTTGTTTTAGTTCTTAATTATAGTTTTAATAAATATTTTCCGATTCAAGAGAAATGAGAAGAACTAATGAAGAAAACTAACTTTAAATACTAAATCCTCCTTCAGCGGCCCCTTTATGATCAACTTTTCTTGATTTGGTGCTGTATGCGTACATATTCCTTCTACTCTACCAAATGTATAAACTCCATCATTTTGCTCTGTGCTAAAAAAATTATAAATTAATAAACCGTGATCCGATTTAACGGGAACACTTGATTAGGTAGTCTAAATCAGCTGAGTAGTTAAAAAACTAGTTACCTAGATTTTCATGGTCTTCAAGTACGCTGTGTAGTTGAAAAATAAAGTATCAGTGTTTTATAAATTTGAAAGATAGCAGAAGCCAATTTAGGAAAAAGAAAAAAGTTTAAAAATGTACAATCAAAATGATAGGAGAAAAAACCTTCAAAATCTACTTACTATTTGCCGTTCAAGTAAAATATTTTTTCGCTTTTATCAGTTATAGCTATAACGTTTGGTGAAGGAGCAAGTTCTTCAATTTTAATTTTCCTGGCACTGGTAGGAAAAGTTGCTACGGTAGAATAATCTACGAAAAATGTATTAATATTTATCTAATTTTTTAATGAACGTGAATAATTCAAATATTCTTCTTTATTCTGTAATGAGAATAGGGTTAGACTCACAATAGACGGGCACCAACAAACGCATAGTATATTTACCTTTGTCGAATGGAGGAACAATAGAATATTGAAAAATTCACCCTAAAAAAAACTAAGTGGAATGATTTCAAATTATGTCCCATAATTAATTGTGGCATAGTGGCCAAAAAATATGTTTTATCAAATCCGTCAGACTGACCTGTCTGTCAGTTCGCGACATAGCTTAAATACTAATTTATCCGATTAATTTGACCAAAAATTAAGGGTCATATATCCAATATGGCAAATTGTTAAAAACACTGTTAAATCATTTTGTAGTGTAGTGTATTATTTGGGGTTATGATCCAGTAAAAGAAAAACAAAAATTGTCGTCGCTTCGCAACTTTATTGTTGCATCCTCAGGAACATATATAGATTCCACATCCTGCATGAATTCCATTTTGTCAGTCTTTACCTATTCCGTTGGTCGGCAGATAATTTCCAAATATTAACTTTCTAAGTGAGAGAGAGAGAGACCCGAAAATGTACGCCACCATGTAGATTGAAGAGATCGATTACAAAATATTGGTATAAATATTATTATTTTTACATAGTGTGCCAAATTGGAATCCTATATCTTGAAAAATGTAGAAAAAAAATACGACTTAATACCGCATTTTTGCCCCAGATAATAATTAACAGTTAATACCCTGTATTAGTATGACACAGAATAAACGTCAGCTATATTTCTTGGTCCAAGAATAGACGTTGAGTATATGTACACCATTCTAGTCTAATTCCATTACCTTACCAAGTGCACGTGTATAACTTCATATACATACGCCCCCGTGAGCGGGCAGTCAACGTCCCTTCCGAATCCCCCAACATATATTGATCAAATTAGGTAAAAGCAGAGGAAAAACACAAAAAGGGGAAAAAAACAAGCCTTTCGTCCGTTCGTTCTGCCCCGCCCGCTTATTTTTAATTCTCTCTCTTATTCGTTCGGCACAAAAGCATTAATTCATTACTCTCTTCTCTGCTCGAGGCATTTATTTTTTTAATTCGCACAAAATGCTTCTGCAGCGGCGTGGGTTGGGTAAGAGATGGTGGGCAGAGGGGGTGGCCATAAATTGTATGTAAAGAATGATTTGTATAAGGTATTATGTAATAGCATTTTTTAACCGACTTCAAAAAAGAAGGCGATTAGTAAGTCGACCCCTAGGAATGTCTTTTATGTGTACGGATGAAATTTTTAGGGAAATTATGGTCCCATAGCAAGCATATTTAAAAAATTGTTAAAGATTACACTATTATGAATTATTCAGGCGAGCGATGGATGATATATCGCCTTCACCTCATTATCAAGAAAAGGTATGTTACATATGAAATGGACCCAGTGACGTATTTTTGTCATAAAAGAGATCGAAAACGACCAAATATCAAAAAATAACTTTTAACAGGCACTAATCAGCCTACATTACTATGCTAACAAAAGATAAAAAAGTAAATCAAAAAATTAATAAAAATTCTTAACACTCTGTATTTCAAAAACAAAGTGAGATCGGAACTATGTTGATGTGGGCTTCTAGTTCTATTTTTGGATGAAGAATTTTTCTATAAGGTACAATGTTTTTTGAGGCTACAGAAAAAAAAAATCGGTAATTTTTTTACTCGGAACTTCCTTCGTTATGAATCTTTCCTCTTATTAGGAATTGTGACCCATTTTAATCCGGCACATAGTCATCTATATATACATATATACAGGGTGTTAGTAGGGGTTTGACTACAAATATTTTAACACGTGATAGTATGGATCATTTTTATTAAAAATGCTTAAATAATATAGAGTCAATTCCTTACCATTTTTGAGAAAAACGTCCTTAAAGTTGTATTTATTTAGTATGTTTTGTTAATTTTTAAGCACATCGTTAACACATTTATTAATTTTGATATGTAAAGCAATTAATTATATGATTTTCTACAAAATGCCTGAACGACGTAAATTTAAAAAATAAAAAACGAATACATTGTTTTATTTTACCATAGAATGCTTATTTAAAAACGGCAACACTGCTCGCCGTAGAGAAACGAGCAGGTTTCAACGAACATAACAATTCGCAAACGTATTAGTTGCAGTTGTCTTGTTTTTAGTTCTTTCACCTTAATTTTTTGCCGCATGAGGCAATTCCATACCGTTTTAATACGGAGACGGGATTTAAAAGCCCTTTAAAAATGTATACGAATATTGAATATGCAGACATGTTACTTATTTATAGAGAGTGTAGACAGAATGCTCATTTGGCGTCCCAAACTATTCGGGAAAGATATCCTAACCTCCTGGTGTCCTAATGACAACATTTGTGGCGGTTTTACAAAGAGATACGGGAAATGTAAACGTCCGTCATATTAATCGGGGGCTAAAAAACCTAAAAACGTGGAACATATTTTAGCTCTAGTGGAGGCAAACCCTGGTTTGAGCGCTCGGGAAATCCCGCGACCAGTTGGATTTTCTAATTGGATTATTCATCGTACTCTTCGTTAAAACCTTCTGTACCCTTATCATGTGCAGCGAGTACAGGCTTTGACTTTAGAGGACTTACCCTGAACAACAGAATTTTGCCGGTGGTTTTTTCGAAAAAAAAATAAGAAAATGAAAATTTTACTTTAAACATAACGACAACCGATTAATGTTGTTTTACGAGAGATGGAATTTTAAATTATCATAACACTCATACCTGGGCTCAAGAAAATCCACACACGATTCAATAAAGTTGATTTCATACTCCAATTTTTAACTAATGACTTGTCCACTCTTTTAGAAGATATTCCTTTAGCTCAGCGAGCCAGTCCCTGGTTTCTTCATGAGGGAGCTCTTGCTCACATTCATAGGAATGTACTACAACATCTGGATAATACGTTTGATAATAGGTGGATAGGTCAAAATGCCCCAGAACCTAGAAAATGGCCTCCTAGGTTACCAGGCCTAAACCCCCTTGATTTTTATTTTTGGAGCCACATGCAAACATTAGTGTATAATAAAAATAATATTATTAAAAAATTTGTATCTCTTGAACAAACAGCTTAATCACCTACGGATTTTACAAGTATATATTACTAGTCATATTCAAACTGAAACTGATTATGATTATGGGGACTCGGGGGGTGATGTTTTTCACAATTACGTTACTTTCCTTTACGAGGTAGGTAAAAAAAGGCTTCTTAAAACTAAAATAAATTCATTTATATTTATGCTAAAGAGTGTTGAAAACACATAAATAATCTTTACGATCGCTATGTTTTAACTAATCTTCAAATAATTTTTGCACACCCTACGTATTTCCCGCATACTGCAAACCTTACTACGGTAAATAAACGATTAAAAAAATAATAAGTTGATCAAGCAATTACAAATTAAAGTTTTTTTATAAATTTACGGAACAAGTAACATATTACAGTGTTACTTAACAATCTGAAAACCGCATCTCAATATCTCTCGTTTACTCTGTCCATAAGGTTAGTTTACGTAATAAGAAATTCCACTCCGTCACTGCCTGTTAGTTCCCGATAGTCGGCAAGCGGCGCGGCCCGACGGGGGCGGGAGCAGGCAACAAAAGCCCCGGCTCGTCGGAATTAAAAATCATTCATCGCATTCAGAATCAATCATTACATCTCTCGGCCATTGTGCCCCGTCCCGTAATGTTTTTACGTTATGATTCCGTCCGTCGCCCCCCCGGCCCCCCTTTTTAATCAATCCCAAAAACGTCATAATAACGCTGCTGATGTCTTTACAAGCCGCGCGCTGCTGCTCGCTCGCACACACAAAGCCCTTTTGTCCCGTGTCCCGCGAATTGACTTTAATCGAAATCGGGTTTACATCCACCGTCCCCGAAGTCCAGTGGGTGGGATTCGATCACTCTTTTTTTTATATACCGGGTCCTTCATCTGAAGTCCTTTCTTCTGCAGGTCAGTTATTAATTAACTTCGAATTTTAATATTTATACAGGACGGCATAAAAAATTGTGCATATTTGGGTTTCTCCTATGGTTGTCCACATTACCTTAAAATTTTATTGAAATGTAAAAAAATCGGTAAATTCCCTTTTAATCGGAACGTCCCTCGTTTTTTTCCGTTTGTTAGGAATAGTGAAGTTTGACCCAATTTAGCTCAGTACATGTGTTACATATACAGATAATGTCTTTTCAAACATTTTTTTTGGGCGCCATTGTATTCCATATATTGGATTCCTATATTCCAATATTTTACCAGCTTCTTCCTACTTATGCAACACTTCATTTTGGACATAATTTAAAATAACTTCAATAAATGGGTTTTAGATTGACACATACCGCCATTTTGTTACGTCATGTTGAATTCGTACCAGTTTATCCTTATATCACCTTTAATTTTTCTGCAAAATTTAAAGTCAATGAAACAAAATTTGTTCACGTTAATATTTAAAAAAATTTATTTGGCCACCATTTTGTTTCGCCATATTAAATTTCTACCACAACTTTACCCAGGGGCGTGCGGTGAAATTTTAAGAAAGGGAAACAATTTTTAGAAACTTACCTATTTGTAATGTAATTCGTAAGCTCCTTGTCTTTTAAAAATTGCATTAGTTCCTTAGCGTTCCTTAGTATCTTTAGGCAAAAAGCAATATCATTTGTTTTAGTTTGTAATATATTAAAAACATTGTCCGAGAATGGAAATATTTCTGAAAATATGTTCAACAAATAATTAAAATTAAAATCTCGTTTCAAACAGTCCAAAAACCCCCTCGAACGATTTATTGCTTCTGAGTCCCACGTTTCATTATTTTCTATTATATTGTTGCAATATATTACTATATATTGCAACAGCGGAAATTAAATCATTCTGGATTCGATTCGACGTTCCGCGACACGGACACACGACTGCTCTAAATGATTTTTTAATCAATCATCATATTTGGCCATTAAACTAAGTAAATCTTGAAAATTTCCTCTATTTGAAGAAACCCTTGTTTCGTCATGACCTGTAATTCCCAATTCGTGCTGTCCGAGAAAACAAACAACATCGATAAGTCTTCTTAATATTTGCCTATTTTTATCGACTAGTTCATTGTGTTGGCGGTGACTAATTTCCAACTGTTTATTAAGGGCGTGTTCAATTCTGGTTTTGTCGAAGACTTTTTCTTTTATGACAGCCTGTAAATGCGCTTTGGACATAATATGTCTTTTTACAGCTTTATAGAAATTGTTTAAATCGGACAAACCAGTTTTATTCCAGAGACATTTTTCATTTTCAAAAAGTAAACATGGCCAACAAAATAATTTACTTATATTTTCACACCCTGTTAGCCATTTAAATTGTTCGTATTGTTTTTCCGGATAAAAATGTCTAATACAGTTTTTCATTTTTGAGGTTAAATTTTTCATAAGCGGTTTTGCCCTTCCTTTGTAAAATATTTGAAGCTTATCAGCGAAGTTTAATGTTGAAAATCCCTTTATTATTAAGACACCACCACACATTCACACACACTCTTCTTACTAAATTTTCCAACATTTTCAACGTTATTACCGACAGCCGAAGTTGACGGTATTTGCATATCCACGTCCGTATTATTGTCTTCCATATCGCACCATGCACGACGCGACGTACGTATCACACAACACACGGATAGCCGTTCAAACAAAGAACCTACTCCAACGATAGCTTCCGCCACCACTTAAAGCACGCTACTGAAAAAACCTCTGGCTCGATTCAAAGGACATCAAGCATATAGGACTTGACTGCAGAGAAGCTAGCGGCCCGCATACGTTCTATTCGATTTTCGATTGTGGCTCGGTCGGAGTCAAGACCGCATTTATTATGGGCATGATAATTAAGATAATATTTTAGCATATTTAATATAAACTAAATTAATAGTTTCCCATTTCAAAAATTTCGTTTTAGAAGATGTTTTGTAATTTTTTTTGGGGAAGCTCTGCTTCACTTGCTTTCATGGACTGCACGCCCCTGACTTTACTAGTTTATCTCAGACAAAAATTAAAATTAATTGAATTATTAGTTGATTTATATCAAAATGTTGCCGGTTCATTCCTATGTAACATTTCATTTTTGTGCAAAATTTGAGGTAAATCGGATAATTAGTTTTTTACTAATAATTTTTTTAGGGTTGTTCCGCCATATTGGATTTTTATTAAAATATTACCAGGTCATTCCTTTATAACCCCTAATATTTGTCTAAAATTTGAAGTCAATCTGGTAAGTAGTTTTTACGACAGGCCGCCAAATGAGAGATAGACAGACAGACAGATGGATCGAGCGAATTGATGAAACATATTCTTTGGAATATAGAGGCGCTAAAACGTGAAAAAAATGTAAAACCTGAGATGGTGATTTTTTCACGATTACAAACAATTTATTGGGCCGCCATTTATTCGGCCATCTTGAATTAGTACCACTATTTTACTAGTTCATTCTTATACCACAATTAGTTATGGCAAGCGGTTTGAAATCAATCCATTAAGCAGTCTTTCAGGCTGAATTTTTAAATATTTTATTAAGCCGCCATTTTGTTCGGCCATCTTGGATTCGTACCGAAATATAAACAAACAAACAAACAAAAGTATGCTTTATTGCCGCAGAAAAATTCTACAATTTTATGGACAAAGCAAAATATACCTAAAAATAAGACATATCAAAACATTAATCGAAAATAATTTCGACAAGTCAGTGTTTTTTTTTTTTTTTTTAAATGTAAATTATCAATTTACCAAATCGTAAAACACACGTTAGAATATAGCATAACATTGCAAACAGTAAATGAATCATGATAACCTTATAAAAGTAAACAAACACACATGTACGAGGTGAATAATTTCGATGACATTGAAATCAAAATTGCAACTATGCGACCTTAAACTCTATGTTATTATAGTTATACAAATAATTGTGATGTTAAACAGAAGGTATATTGAACTAGTGCAGAATGTAGTATACAAAAAGAATTAAATTGTTTTTAATCCAATACCAAACAAAAATAATAAGCTCCTTGTCTTTTAAAAATTGCATTAAGTTTTAAGTGAATGTTCGACAGTTCTTTTCCCTATATAATGATTTACAAAATTCTATGCTATGAGTTAGGACATGACTCACAAAAGATTTAAGTAAACAAGCGAGTTTAGTGACAATTTAAAGAGACTTACTCACTGAAAAAAAAATCATTAACGCTGTAAAGTGGTCTCTCAATGAGGTATGCTTTGGTGTTTTTTCGAAATTGTGCAAGCATAGGGATAGATTTTAAATGTACTGGCAGATTGTTGTAAAGTTTTATGGCGTTGTAAATAATTGATTTTTTTATTAATTCTGTGGAAGGAATGGGAAGATAAATATCATGCCTAGAGTTTCTGGTAGGGTATACATGTTGTGGCCTTTCTGGGAGGGTGTTTATATGTTTTCTCAGCAAACATACCGTTTCCAAAATAAATAATGCAGGAAGTGTTAATATTTCATGTTTTTTGAAATAGTATTGGCAGTGAGCTCTATTATTTAGACCAAACAAATAACGAATGTCTTTTTACAGCTTTATAGAAATTTTTTAAATCGGACAAACCAGCTCTCTTTTGAAGCATAAAAATACTACGAAATTGCTCGGTGGTACAGCAGCCCCAAAAGGGAAGGCCATAGCGGAGGTGGGATTCAAATAAAGAGAAATAAGTGAGTCTGGCAGAAGGAACGTCTAGTTCTTTTGAAACTGATCGAATGGCGAAGCAGGCGGTAGAAAGTTTTTTAGTTAAGGTGTCAATATGATTAGACCATTTTAGGTTGCTATTTATATTTAAACCCAGGAATTTAACCGACTCTACGTATTCAATATTGCTGTTATGTACCTGAAGTGGTTGTAAAGTTCCCTTACAAGATAACGCCACCGTTTTATCGACGTTAAAACAAAGCATATTGGAATCGGACCAAGCCTTAATTATAACCAAGTCTTTGGAGATACTAGAGTGTAAAGACGTTGTATCAAAATCACTCCATGTTATGCTTGTGTCATCAGCAAAAAGGGAGATTCTTCCATTAATTTTAAGGTTCGTGATATCATTAATGTATAACAAAAAAAGAATAGGTCCCAAGACTGAACCTTGAGGAACTCCACTTGTAATCAACTTACAATCAGAATCGGAACCATTAGCCCTTACAAGTTGTTGCCTTTTTCCAAGATAAGATTTGAACCAATTTAAAGAAGTACCACGAATTCCATAAAAATGTAGTTTGTTTATCAGAATTTCATGACTAACACAATCAAAGGCTTTCGCATAGTCACAAAAAACTGAGGCAGTTGGGTGGTTGTTATTAAGAGATGAGTAGACGCCTCTAAGCAACGTGAACATGGCGTCACTGGTGCACTTGTTGGGTAGAAATCCGAACTGCTCCGGGGATATTATCTGATGTTTCAGGAGAAATGGCATAAGACGGTTCTTCAGTAGCCTTTCGATGATTTTTGATAGCACTGGTAGTAGTGCAATTGGGCGATAATTGCAAGAGTTAGTTTTTTCGCCGCCTTTATGAAGTGGAATAATTATAGCTGTTTTAAGGCAATCAGGGAATACACCTTTTATAAAGGACTCATTTATTAATGTTGTAAGGGCCTCTATGACTGGGAGTGGCAAGTTCAGGAATATTCTAATTGATAGGCCACGTGCTACATATTACCAGTTGATTACAACAAAATACTTGATATTTGAGATAAACCGGATAAGTAGTTTTTTAATAATATTTTTTTAACTTTTCACTAAGCCGCCATTTTGTTTCGCCATATTGGATTTTTACCGAAATGTTATTAGACAATATATAACCTTTTATTTTTGATAGACAGACAGGCCGACGGAATTGAGGAAACATGTTTTTTGGCATCTAAGGATTCTGAAAAGTGAAGATCTGAAAAAATATCGGAAGGTGATTTTTTCAGAATTACGATACTTCCCTTTTACGAGGAAAGTAAAAACGTTTGTACTGATTTTAAAAATTGCTAAAAATACACATATTTGATAGGTGACAATTTCAAACTATCAACCCTTGCACTTTACTGAAAGTACATATAAAAATTATTCCCGTAACGCGTAAATTATGTTCTCCGGGTCCATGGACTATAAAACCCAAAGATCTGCAAAAATATCTTAAGTTAATTTTTTTCACGATTGCAGTATTTCCCTTTTACGAGTGAACTAAAACATATTTGGTTAGAGCGATTTAATCTTCAGAACAACAAAAGCGAATGAAGGAAGGTAGGGAGATCCGCATTGTATAAGGAATAGGGCGGCGGGGGGAGCGCAGATTAAAAAGTGCATTATGCAACGCGTCTTCCGGTGGCCGCGGATCTCTTCCCCTTTCCCTCCCTGCCGGATCTTTAGGAACGGGGGCGCGAAAATGATCCGCCGCCGTCCCGTTACAACAACGGCAACGACATAATGAAAATGCATTCATTTTTATCCGAACTACGTGTAGATTTCATACACTGGGGCATCCGGAAGGGGCGGGCGGGCGACAATGTCTCTTTAGGCCTACTATTATCCGAAGAAAGGTTATACCATTTTTAACCGACTTAAAAAAAAAAGAGGTTGTCAATCTGACTGTATGATTTTTTTATGTATGTACATCGACTTGGATTAAATATTTAGGGAGTCACCGGAATGACGCCATTTTGATTGCATTCACCATATTATCAGGAAGAAAGTATTGTTTTTTGTAGATAGAAAAAAATAATACAAAAACAAAAGCTGTATAGATTTCAGGGAACTTCCTAGAAAAAAATAATTTTGAATAAACAGGGTGAATTAAGAACTAGTAGCGTTCCAAATTTTAGTTTTTTAAAATGAAAAGTTCTTCCAGAAGAAACAAGAGAAGGGCGTTTCAATAGTGACAGGTGTAGACTAAGGTTACAGGTAAAAAAAAATGGAAAACTCGACAAATCATCCCAATTTTTTAAAATTTTGTAGAATATTTTAAGAATAACAAAAATTCATATAAATATATATATATATATATATATATATATATATATATATATATATATATATATATATATACCGGATGCTTTATAGAACACTCTTCTGCCGCACCGCTAATTCATTAAATTATTAAATTAATAATTTACATATTCAATATATAATTTCAATTTTTTTTTAAGAGGAAAATATTGTTAGCATCATAGGCCTCGTTATTCGCGTGTTAGTTTTCCGGGCTCCCGGATTTTATTCCGGATCGCGTTAAACGAAGGTGACGATCCACACATTGTTGGCCATTGTTGTAGGCCTCACGGAAAACAACGTTCGAGAGAGACTTCCATTTTAATTAACAAACTTTTTACATTTTTCCATTGTGTCGCCCCACGCCTTGCAGCGCGGGCCGCAATTTCGAAAATTACGTTTCCGTTTGGGATTTATGTATGCACACAGGAGCGTTAACTGTACCACGGAGCGTGTTCGTGATTATAATTTAAAGCCACAAATCTATTATTATTTATACAGGGTGTTAATGTTGTCTTACGTTGTCAACAGTTTTGATTTCATTTTTTTGTATACCTCTGAAACCTGCGCCCACACACACACAGAAGAATTTTTGAACAGAACGTTCAACGGTCGTTAGAAAGGTCGAGGGAGACCTCAACCGTGGCCTGCTAAGTCCTCTGACCTCAACAGTTTACATTTTTTATTTGGACACCTAAAATCTTTGGTATGCCAAAAGCCCAAACATACGGAAGAAGTGCTAAGAAATTGAGTCATCGCTTCAAGTCAGACTATCCAAAACACTTCAGGAATTTTTGACAGGGTGCATAAGTCTATGAGGCGAAGAACTGATACGTGCATTCAAACATGTAGATTACACTTCCAACAGTTTTTATTATAACTATTATCAAAGATCTATTATAGCTTATGCTATAGGTATCGCGTTTAAATGGGATGCCTTGAATCGGTCCGGAGACATCAATCCTCTCCGAAACTATATTAAATAAATATTAAACGGTAACACTTGACTCGTGGACGGGAACGAAACGCATCGTTTCCTCCAATCATTAAATATTAGAAGAGATCTTTTAGTTAAAAGAGGAATATTGAATTTGGCTGCTAATCTTTGGTAGTGCTGCGAGACGAGACGAGACTAAGGCATTGTTTTGTCTCGTCTCGATGTAGACTCGTCTCGTCTCGTCTGGAAATTATGTTCGAGACGAGCCGAGATTAGGACCTTATCTCTTCTCGTCTCGACTTTATATATATTAACCTATCCGCGTAAGGGTCAAATAAATATGTTGACTGAACATGAAATTTTAGCTATAAATACTAGTAAGTATTGATACGTCTATCGCACCTGCCTGGATGTCCCTTGAAAATGTCTTCTATTTTTTTGTTTGGTCACTAAGTACACAAAATTGCTGCTCTAATAAAATCATTTTTTGATATTTATTTTTGCCTTCCATGTCTAAATAAGAAAAAATATTTCAATATTTAAAAAAAATCGCATTCATAAATTAAATTGCCTTTCATTTTTAGAATACAGGTAATCTAGAGAAATTCTGTCACAAGAAAAAGTTTATAGATTTTTATGGGAATACCTTCAATTGCCCGACAAAAATAATAAATCAGGGGTTCTCAAACTGTGGTCCACATAACACTAGTCATACGCAGAGGATTTCAAAGTAGCGACGTGGACAGCGAGGGACCAGGGGAGGCCGCGGCTCCTTCTATGGAATTTCTGGCCTCCCAATGAGCAGGAAAGATAAAATACTTTAGCTTAAAAAAGTAAATCCTTGAAAACATCTACTTGTGAGCTACTCTAATAGCAAAAATAGGCACAACTTTTTTTTGTTTTAGTGTTTAAAAGTGCAAAAAAGCAATTTAAGAAATCAGGCTAATGAGCCAAGCTACTTGGATGGGTAAAAATTGTTTTCCGCCTTCCTGTGTTGGGTATTTTATGGATTTTTTTATTTTATCAATACTTCTTCGGAAATTAGACCAGAGGATTTAATCAAAATGCCAGGAAAACCTGACAAAAAATATCGTTGAGCTGATAATTGGTACAGCTGCTTTGAAATGTGTTGAACAACGTTAGAAGTTCTCTAACCTCACTTGTGCGTGTCATGCTTTTTTAACCCTGTTCTGTTTTTCAGTAACTTGTAAACTATTTAAAATTTTTAAATACCACGTTTACAGTTCCGTTTAATGTGTACTGGCATAATTTTATTATAGTTTTGGACGCTGTTAATGGGAATAAAAAATAATGTTTTATTTGGCAGTGGTAGATTAATTTAAAAAAATGTACGACTAGTACGACAGTATGTAATTCATTTGTTTATAACAATAATATAACAGTTGTCAGAACTTTAATGCATAAATAAATAAAAAAATAATAAATAATATAAAAAAATAAACGAAACTACAAACAGGAACACGTTTATTATTAAAATATAAACTGAATTATCTGTAAACTAAAAATAACTTAACTAACCTTACAAATAGCGACACTCTCCCATAAAAAATAAGTTGCTGGAAATGGCCTCCCTGACTTCAATACATGCGTTTGTATGCCTTGTTAGCTACTGGCGATCTCTTTCGAACCTTTCGAAAATACCGGGAGTGTTCCTAATAATTGTATAGGACGCTTCTACCGGATTTCATTCATTTCATTCATGTTCTCGTCTTTGAACTGGTCTCGTGTACACTAATGTTTTTAGTTAGGTGTCCCCAGAGAAAGAATCTATAGGAATAATATCAGGTGAGCTCGATGGACTAACCGAGATACTGACGTGCTACAGAGCTGAAGTGCAGTGGAGCACCGTCATGCATGAACCACATAGAACGGCTTTGCCTCAGTGAGATATCTTCCAAAATTTCAGGTAAAACGTGCTCAATAAATTTTCTTACCACAGCACTGCTAGGCAGAAAGTGAGGCCCGATACGGAAATCTCCGACAAATAATTTTCAATTATGTCGTGAGGATTATCATCGGCCCACCCATGATTGTTGTGAAAGTAGTTTTTTTTATTGAGTTAAAGACTAAAGAACACCTGAGGTAAAAACCTTGGATTTTATAAACAAAAAGCCACTGTTAGCGGAAAATCCATTGGTAAATAGAACTTGGACATTTTGCCGTACTAATACGTGAGTAACGTTTAATTCAGTGGCAATTTTTGTTGTACTAGTTTCTGGATTTTTTGCCTTGGTGGGTTTTTAATTCGGTCGGAATTTTTCTCGTATTCGTTTCTAGATTTTCATCAATTGTATTTAGGACAGCTTCCTCTATCTGAATCGTTCTTACAGTTCATGGTCTACCTATAAGGGCAGTAGACCTCTTAAAACTACGAAAGTCTGGAGTGAATATTAACAAAAAATTGTCTGTTAGATAGCCGACGGTCAGGATATCTATCTTTATACATTCATTCGTCTTGCGGCGCCAGCGTTTCAATGAGCCATTCCATACACAAAGTTCATGTCATGGTTTTTGCACTGAGCCATTTTCACCAAAAGAAAATTAAATTAACCTTTCACCACACATTCAAAACTTTTGACAAGTGTAAAATTACTGTTATAAAAAAATGATTTGTCGTTAAGTAAAACCCTTCATTGCCATTTTAGGTTTACTACGTTTTTGACTACGGGATTAAATTGCTGTTTGTTCGTTAAATTTTCCTTCCAGATTGGTAGTTCAGTTAAAAAGTAGTTCATTTAGAAATAATGGTGTAGTAGTAAATTTTATTAAGTTAAAAAAAGAGCTAGAAAATCCTAAAAAAAAATCACTCGGTAGATTATTCAAAATTATAATTATTTCTTTTTATGGGTACTAGTCCCTATACTAGTAAAATTTCCATTGCAAAATTGCATTAGGACTTCACTTGTAAATTGATTTTTACGCAAAAACCGTGAGACGTACGAGACTAGTCTCAGAATTAAATTTGCCCCAAATTAAATGGGAATTACAAAAATAATTTTGGTTTTCAGAAAACGCAATGGCGTACCATTTTTTTCTTCAAAAATATTCAGTCTAAACCCCGTACGGAGGCCACTGGTATAAATTTTAAAAAATTGCGTCAAAAACTGCCCTTTAATGGGTAAAATATGTACATCAAATTTGTTAATAATATGTACAGCAATATAAAAGTTATGACAGAAAAACAATTTTTTTCATATAATTTTAACATTCTGTATCTTGTTAGTTTGTTTATCTGAACGTTTTGCTTTAAAATCAAGCAAAGAATCGTACTTTTTAACACCTTGTATAAATGTCTGTTTACGAATAAGTAATTAAGAATTAGTCTAACGCCGATTACTTATTTTTAACTTTTTAGTGTTTTTTTTAAGTCCTTTCTACTGTTTTTATAAGAATTTTAATCAAAAGTTAATTACCTTCTATGATTTTTTTTAGAGGTGTTAAATAAAAATGACTTTACGTGCCTGATTTCCACCAGAACAACCCCACGTATCTCGTTTTGGTTAATAATAAACTGATTTGATCCCCGATGACGTTCAGAGTTTATTAATTGGGAAAACAGTGTTTTGACATAGCCATTGTGCTCAGTAAAGGGCCACAGATGTGCTAGTAAAGCAATTAATTAAAAGCCCTTTACACGAGTCAATTATTCGTTGATGGTAATAGAATGGGCCGATTTATATGGGGGAGAATATGCACAAGACCATAAGAAGATATAAACGACAATGAAATTTCGGAAAATTAAAAATTAATACCTCGCTGGTCAAAACAAATGATGAAATTTTGATAGATGCATGCCATTGCATGCCTATTTCGAAGACGCGTTGACTGACTAGAAAGGCCTTTTTACAATTTGAAGCCCCTTTTTATGTGACTCCGTATGCAAAGGAGAATAATGTATTTAGCCGTCGCCTATATAGGGTGTTTAGAGAACATGTACCATCGCTCGTAGGGGCGTTCTAGTACACGGTGTTAAGGATTTTTTTATTTTTTTTGGTTTATTCCAAACACATATTTTTCTGAAAGAAAAAATTTCGGTGTATTTTGTCTACCCGAAACTTCCCTCAATATGAATCTTTGCTTTAACAAGCATAGAGAAGTGTAATCCCATTTAATTCGTCATGTACTAACACATATATATTTTTTATTGGGAGCCATTTTGCTCCACCATTTTGGATTTTTTAGATTTTTCTACCTATGCCACACTTGATTTTTGGGTGTAATTTAAAATGAATTGAGTAGTTTTTTCAGTGTCACATTTTCACGCTGATTTTTTAATTATTTTATTAGGCCGCCATTTTGTTGATAAGTAGCTTTTTCAGTAATAATTTTTAACATTTTCATGTCCGAAAAACATGTTTTCTCAATTCCGTCGTTCTGTCTGTCTGTCTGTTTGTCTGTCTCTCTGCCTGTCTGTCTGTCTGCCTGTCTATCTGTCTGTCTGACTATCTGTCAGTCCGGCTGTTCGCGGCATAGCTAAAAATCTATTTACCTGATTGACTTTAAATTTTGGTCAAAAATTAAGAGTTATATAGGCACAGTTTGAATTATTTAATTTATGATAAAAGTCCATGGTAAGAACCGGCAAGTTAATGCAAAAAAGAAGACAGTCGTTTTCCACAAAAACGCAAACTTTTTTCATTTAATAAAACATATTAGGCAATTCGGTAGGTTATCCTCCCATCATCAGATACTCCCCTCCCCTGTTGCCGCACATATAAAAAACGAGCAAAGACAAAAACCATACTGGATGAGCAGTGTTGTACGTTGAGTCGTCCAGTAGTTAAGTTGTCTTTACTTACTTTTTGTATGTTCGGCAATAGTTAGGGTCTCTGATGATGGTAGGATAACGTAGGTACCCAAACGCATTATATATTTTATTAAATGAAAAAAGTTTTCATTTCTTTATAGTTAAATTTCGAAAATCGGTGTGCTGTGCAAATATTTGATCCTGAATCATATTCTAAATTCAGATTATTAAAAATTTTGTCAGAGGCGTCACGTATCAGAAAGGTTAAGGATGAAAACAACCCTATTTTTTTTACCCTTAATTTGATTGCGATTTTATTTAGAAATTATTAAATTTCAGACTTTTCTACGTAAAATAGGTACTCTTAGTTCAATGGATAGGGCGTACCGTTTACGAGAAAATTGACTCTAAAAATGATCTGATTCTTCTATGATTACTCATTAAAATTCAGCATCTAACATTTATTAACCCGTATTTACCTACCATAAATAGACCACAATTTTTTATTATTTTATTAATATCACAGGCCAATACACATTTTGGTGTTTGCGATTTCTCAGATTTAGTCTATCAGATCTAGTTTAAAAAAAACCGTTATGTAAAAGAACGCATTTTAAACAACATTTTGAACTGTCAATAAAAAGGCATCAATCGTCTGGAGTGTATTCAGGCAAACCCATTTTTTTCTAAGAGCCCTTTTATATTGTTACAGAATACCAAGTCATTTTCCTGAGCGAAAAAAGGCAGCAGATCCTTATCTCTTTTACGATAAAATTTAATATTAGTACCTGGACAAAGTAGATTTGTTTCTTTTAATCTGGTTGCAAGTAATCCAGCGGATTCCTTTGTGAGATTCAGGTCTCTTATAAGATCGTTTAGTTCTTCTTGATTGAAACACTGCGGAGTTGCTAAATCTGCTTCAAACTCGCTGTCGTTTTCTGATTGAATTCTTTGAACTTCGTCAGACGTTGATGTTTCTGTATCGTCTTCTGTCAGTTCGGGTAGACTGCTGAACGATGGAACGGGTGTTTCTTCCGAATGCGCTACAGGCCTTCTTGCAGAATCTATATCAGGATATGTCCATTTGTGTCTATTGTTTCTATTTATGCCTTTAAAATTAACGAGAAAAAATAGCAGTCGTCATGATGGTTTCGCGGTTCTCTCCAAACAATTGGTACACCAAACTTTAAGAACTTAATCTTTCCAGTTGTCCACTGTCGCAAATGTTTTACATATGAAATGTGGGGCCCAACATTTATCTTGATCTTTTAAATGAACGCCAAAATAGGCAAGATAAGCTCTTTTCACAAAGTCAGAAATCGTTTTTCTGCTCTTTTTCAAAGTGTATTCACCACACACAACAAAAAACATAGGGATGATTTACACAGGTAGGTCTGCTTGTGGATGCCATTGTTTCAGTTTAGTGTCTTGATACTACAAAACGACCAAAATTTACACAAAATGATAACACAACTTTACTTGGGAAAACTTAGTAATACACTAAATCGAGTACAGCCAAGCAGATATAGAAGGGTCGGGTCATAGGCAATTACAGGTATAAAAGTAATTAAGAGCAGTGTATTGAGTAGTTCCTAATATAGGAAAATTGAGTCAGGGACAATTCCAGGTATCCATCTGGTTAATTAGACTCTGGGAAGTTTCTATTTTGGCGATTAACATATTTATCTCTTTATTTGTCGTCCTTTATCAGAAAAAATATCAATTAACCTGTAAACTGTATCTCAAAAACTATTAGCAGCACATTAAAAACATCTAAAATCAGATGTTAGATTTCCGGCACCAAATTTTTGTTTTCATTTTGTTACCCTGTGTAATTTAAAGGAAATGTTCAGAATTAAACTGTAAACGGTTTCAAAAATATGGCAAAAAAATCGTTTTTAGGGTGCCCCACTACAGATGAGCGTAGAGGGACTTTTTGTTATACAGTGTGTATCAGCCAAATGGAATAAATTCGATAATAAATAAATGGGGGCGTGTTCGGAAAAACGCTTGGACCCGTCGATTGGTATTTTTAGTTGCTCATTTTCTCCAATAAAAACTTTTTATACAGGATGTGTCCTGTAACAGTGGTCAATGCCAACTTTCTTATTTCAAATGCAATACCCCGGATATTATTTAATTTTTGGATTCTTTAGGAGATTCTAAACATATTTTATGTTCAATGTCCTACACCTATCTTCAACTATTTCGGCAATATTAAGTGTTTTCAAATTTATTTTTATTTTATTTATTTCGAATTTATTATTATTCATGAAAGTGGCTCTGGTTACTGAACTATTTATTTGATTACAAAAATTCGCTACAACACACTCAATACTTATTTACCATTTAGGTCTTCATATTAAGAATGTAAGCAAAAACCATTTTAGCGTCCCTTTTTATTGATATGGAACAAAAAGAGCCCGTTTTGTTTACTTTTAAGTTTTGTGTACTTTTGTGTAAAATGCCTGGCCTTTCTCTTTGCAAGACAGTAGTTGTCAGTGTCAGTGTCATAGTCTTTTGAATTTTGTTAACTGCATAATACCTAATATCAGAAAAATGGTTCATTTAACAGAAATGCATAAAATCACAATTCTACAAATGATTGGTTATGGAGATAACACACGAACACAAGTGGAAGTTGCTCGCTTATTTCATGAAAAATTTCCAAATTTGCCGCATATATCCCAAGGGACAATTAGTAAGGACATGTGAGGCAGATAAAAAAAGTAGCTGCCAATTCAATAAATGATGATACTAAATTGGATATTATGCTTGAGTTTGAGGAAAACCCACATATTTCTAGTCGACAAGCCGCCGCAATGTTCGATATTAGCCATTCGTCGATTATTCGAATATTAAAAGAAAATAAAATGCATCCCTATAAAGTCATACCAACTCAGGAGCTCATGGAAGACGATTATGATAGGAGAACTTATTTTTGTGAACAAATGATGGCTATGTTAGATAACAATGTTATTCAATTAGAACATGTTTTGTTTTCGGATGAGTGCACCCTTACACTTCACGGTCATGTAAATCGTCAAAATTGCCGCTATTGGTCTAGGGAAAATCCTCACTGGATCAGGGAAGAACATACTCAATATCCTGAAAAGGTTAATGTTTGGGCAGGAATTGCTAGGGATCATATCATAGGCCCCTTTTTCATTGACGGCAATTTGAATGGCGATAATTATTTAGCACTGCTTCAAAATAATGTCGTGCCAACTTTGACAAATTTGTATCCGGATCCAGCAAACCCACAAGTTCCAGCGAATATGATATGGTTTCAGCAAGATGGAGCACCGCCCCATTACGAAATTAATGTCCGGCAGTACCTCAACGGAATATTTCCAAATCGGTGGATAGGGAGACGAGGATCGATAGAATGGCCAGCGCGATCCCCTGATCTGACGCCATTAGACTTTTTCTTATGGGGACATATTAAAAATGTTGTATACAAAACTAAACCCCTCGACTTAGCTGACTTAAGAAGACGAATAACGCTTGCGATTAGATCGGTCACGCCTGAGATGCTAAATAACGTTAGAAGAAATTTATATTTAAGATTAGGAATTTGCCAAGACGTTCGCGGCGAGCATATTCAACAGTTCCTAAATTAACTTTTTACTTTTGTTTATACATTATGAAGAAATAAATAATTTTATTTTTTTAATCTTAATTTTTGCAATAAATTTGAAAACACTTAATATTGCCGAAATAGTTGAAGATAGGTATAGGACATTGAACATAAAATATGTTTAGAATCTCCTAAAGAATCCAAAAATTAAATAATATCCGGGGTGTTGCATTTGAAATAAGAAAGTTGGCATTGACCACTGTTACAGGACACACCCTGTTTAAAAAGTTTTTATTGGAGAAAATGAGCAACTAAAAATACCAATCGACGGGTACAAGCGTTTTTCCGAACACGCCCCCATTTATTTATTATCGAATTTATTCCATTTGGCTGATACACACTGTATATGTATACAAGGCTTACGCCCACAAACAGATAAGCCTTACTTTTAAATCACCCTGTATATACAGGCTTTTCAAACATTTATATTGGGCACCCTTTTATTCCGCATATTGGGTTCCTACCAATATGGCTTCCTATGCCACAATAAGTAGTTTTTACATTGAAACACATGCTTATATCACATTTAATTTTTATACAAAATTTAAAGTTAGTTGGATAAGAAGATTTTTTCACGTTGATTTTTTTAAACATTTTATTTGACCGCCATTTTATTACGACATCTTTAGTTCGTACCACAACTTTATTTATCTCTATATTACCTTTAATGCTTGCATAAAATTTGATATCAATCAATCAATACGCAGTTTTTTCAGGTTGATTTTTTAAATATTTTATCAGACCGCCATTTTGTCGTTATCTTGTTAAATTTGAGAAAAATTCGATAAATAGTTTTTTAGCAATATTTTTTAACGTTTAACTAAGCCGCTATCTTGTCTTGCCTTATTATATTTTTACTAAAAAAATAGGTAATTAATTTTTATGCTATGCCCCGAAATGACCGTCAAACAGACCACCAGACAAACCGGCGGAATATTAGTGTGGGCATCTGGTACACAAAAAGGTATGTAAAATATGATGATTTTTTCATGTTTAGAAATATTTAATTTGGTCGCCATTTTGTTCCACCATCTTGAATTCAAACCACAATTTTACCAATTCATTTTCATACCACAGTTAATTATTGCACAACATTTAAATTCAATATATTAAGCAGTTTTTTCAGATTGAATTTTTAAATATCTTGGGATTTTCTCATAATACTTCATTTTTGTGCAAAATTCGAGATAAACTGGATAGGTATTTTTTTGTAATAATATTTTTAACATTTCAAATGGCATTTTAGCCATTTTGTTTCGCCATATTGTTTTTGACCAAAACTTAAAGTCAGTCAGATTAGTAGCTATGCCGCGAACAGACAGACTGACAGACAGAAATCCGATAAAATTAAGAAAACATTTTTTCCGGGAGCTAGGGACCCAGAGACGTCAAGATCTGAAAAATCTCGGAGGGTGATTTTTTTAACGATAACAATACTTGACTTTTTCACCCTTTTTGAAGTCGATGGACCAAAATGGCGTCTTAATAAAATGTTTAAAAAGTGGGTATTAAAAAACTACTTGTCTAATGGCGCAAAAAAAAGACAGCCTAATGAATTGTTTAAAAAAATCAGTTTCAAATAACTATTATAATTATTGAAATGAAGAATATCGCTTTAATCAATTGTTTGTCGAGTAACGTTTTATTACTGAAAAAAAAAAACATTTTCGAACAAAACTACCCACCTTATATTTGTTTGACCATCCCGGGACCGTGGGCAGAAAAAAAGAAGACAAACATACAAAAGGAAAGCAAAAATAGCAGCGGCAGCAGTGGCAGGAAGAGGGTAACAAAGGGGATTAAACCAATGAGAAAGAGAAAACAAAGCCCAACCAATAAAAGCATATTATCCGATTAAAGACGCAGGAGGACGCCGGCGCTAAAGAGCGTCGCGACGCCCCGCCAAAGAGCGAGGGGGTGGAGCGACGCCGCTAGGCACCTTATCAACTAAGTTAACGGGAATTGTGTTTTAGTTTGAGTTGTGCGTCGGCCGACTTTGGCCGAGTTCGAGCGGGGTTTTTGGGTAAAAAAAATACGATAGAATAATTCTGAGAAGTTGTTAAGATTAAGTTCAACTGAAGTCCCAGGTGAGTGTCCCTAAAAAGATATACCACAAAATTTAGTAGCAGAAATTCAGAAATAAAATATTAACTCTTTGTTAACCAATCAAAAATTCATTTTAATATCATGAAAATAAAAGAGTTAGGAAGGCGAGCTACTTAACTGTGGCACGCGATATAAAACATGAAAGTGTCGCCATAAAAATACTATTTATTTACCTGTCGCGTGCGGTAAAGAATCACTTTCCGCATGATTTAGGTACATAACTTTTCCTATTAGTGAAGAGGGTTAAAAGAAGCATGTTAAATTTTTATTTATTAAAATTGATACCTTCAGATAAGATTTGATCACAAAGTTTAAAATATTTCAAATGTGATTTTCAGAATTCCTAAGCTGCATTTACTTTTAGCGACTTTTCAAAAATAGTTACAAGACGCACATACATATTACATTTATTCATAAATAAAGTAACAATATATTTTTAAATTATTATTTTATTGTTGGTTATAACGTTTACATTGAATGTACAGTTTATTGGATTGTTTACATTTAGAGGAGATGTCAGTTCTAAACACTGTTTATTATAAGTTGTACTACTTGTTAATGGAAATGAAACAGCTTTACCTACGGTTTTCTTTTCGGTAAAAATTTTATTTGCAATTTGTTTTTTTTTTTCTCTACTGAGTCTTCTGAATAGCCTTCTGCCACGATAGTGGATTTCCGTCCGCCATGCTTCTTCATATTAGTTATATTTTCTTCAGAATCAGCTAACATTGTGGCGGAAGATCGGCGAAAACTGTCACCGGTTTACAATTCTGAATCTGGCAATCCCAGGTGTCCGGCAATATTGGATGGCATCTGCCCAAATTAATTAATTAACCACACATTGTATTGTGCATTAATTAATTCCCACACATTGTATTGTGCATTTTCCCTGTTTGTAGTTTACAAAAAGACGACGATGAGATGTGTTCGAAGGACGGAAAGCTACATATTTTCTATAAATCTTAAGGTGAAGTGCATCTCCACCAATTACAAATGTTCTGGAAATATGAGTTTTTGTATCAGGAATTTTGATGATCATGGGTCTGGTAAACTATCCTGACAGACGATTTTTGCATATTTAATTTATTTTCCAGAAAATACCCATTTGTAATATTACATTTCAAAAATAGAAAATGCGGGATATGCAAGAGCTTTTCTAAAAAAAAACTAATTAAAAGTCACACTCGGTCACAATTTGACAGCCTTAAAACGAAAAATTTAGCAATGTTGCCAGATTTTAGATTTACCAATTTGTAAGAGGAAATGAAATGACCAATTGAAAATTATTTGGACAACAGAATTGTAATTATTTATTGTTATTATTATAGTTTTAATGAAGGTTTTATTGATTGATTTTATATTTATTATTTTATATTTTATATTATTATACCTGGGCTAACCTAACGTTAGCGGGACAAATCCACCTAACAATATAGTTTTTGTTACAGAAAGATCCCGCTTTCAATATAGACTCGGAATTCGGTTGGTTTACAGAAATCCTAACTAATCCTAACCTAACCTAATCCCCATTTTTATTAAATTATAAGTTTTGTTATAAAAAGAATAGTTTTACGTGTATCATAACTTATAGGTATTTCTTTAATTATGAATATGGCAACGTCGCACATCAAATTAAAAACATGCATGGCGATGAAAACAGTCGAAAAGATGTTTGAAATCAAAATTACCTTTGATTTGTGTAATGGTTACATCTTAAAGTAAATTTTGAGTGCTGATAAGAGTTTTCCACACATTTTCTCAATTTGGACTGCTAGAATGGTAGATAAAAACAAAAAGAAACAAAAATAAACGAGATTTAAGAGTGTCAACATAGTTTACCGAAACCGATGATCAGTATTGTCTCTTTGTCTTCAATGTTATTAATGGTTAATTTAGTAAAGATATTGGCGACAAAATGCACCTGCCAATCCAATAATGTTCGCAACTTTAATCAACAAATTGACATCAGGTTCCTCGGAAAAAAATTTGCAATTTCCGCTTTTGAAAAACTTTGGATTTTTTCGGACGGTGTCCACATCTTTGTTTGTTTTGATGATCAATTTGAGCGTTGTAAAAATTGATCATAGTATCATATACTTTTCTTCAAGAGATTTTACCTGTTTCTTCCGGTATTATTGTGTAAAAACTTTGTATTCTTTTTCATACCTATGGTGGGATTTTTCGGGCAATACCTGTAAGCTAACTGCTGCAGCTTCTTCCAAAATACTTTAAGAAATTACATTTTCAATTACAAATAACTACGCAGACTAAATCACGCCCAGACGTATAATTTGTTGTTATAGCTTTTTGGTGCCATCGCAACCGAGACTTAGCATTAAGCTAACTGGAATAATATGAAATTATAATACGATGCAAGTCAAAATTATAATGTAAATAATGGAATGAATTTTTTAGGGTATTAATAATTTCAAATCTAAATGAGAAATTGCTTCTCTGTGTTAAGCAGGTTTTTTAATAATTTTTAAAAAAAAAATATCAAATACCTTTAATACAGGTAAAAAAAATTAATTTATCTTTTTCAAGCGCTATTGCGGAAAGTAAATTATTTTCAGCACTAGTGCGGCAAAAACTAATTTTCCACACTAAAGTGCTTACTTTCCGTACGTTTATAAGGAAAATACTCTAGTATTATTTATACCATTAGGTACCAATTAATAACCTATCGTAACCTATTTTTGCAAAAAAACAAGGGGAGATCGATCAGAGTATTTTCGAGTTATAACAACAACCACTTTTTAAGAAAATTTCTGTTTTAAAAATAACCGAAAAATTTAAAATAATAATTTTAATATAGTAATAAAAATGAAAATAAAATAATAAATCATTAGTTTTGGGGGTATAGGCAGAAAGTTTTCAAAGTGGGATTTTGACAAAAAAAAACATTAAAATAATTGTGAGAAATACAGGAGGGGCAAAAATTATGTTTTGGGGAGGCTTTTCTACATAAGGAAAATTTAAAAAAGTCCGGATATGCTTCGATTGCAAGATACAAAACGTTTAAATTTTTAAATATATTTTAGTTTTTTTGATGTTCCTCGTATGTTCCTAGAAACATTTAATTTAAATTTTGCACAAGATAAACACTAAGTGATATCTATAAAAATATTAGTATATATTTTAGAATATTAAACAAGGTGTAATTTTTTTTTGAGTCAAGCCCCTTTTGACTGCCCCAATAAAATTCTATAGCGATACTGACCTAGTTTGAAACTTCTATAGAACTTCCTAATATACTTTATGAATTTTATGTCCCATGGAATTTTTGAATATCTTGAACCATTTTAAAATAATTTAGATAAAGTGTTTAAAAACATGGAGTGTTTTATTGGTGTTAGCCATCAGCTTTTGTTATCACAATTTTGAGCTAAAAAAATCGGTAAATCGGGGAATTAGTACCACAGTTTTACTAGTTTAGCTTTATACTACAATTAGTTATGGCAAACAATTTGAAATCAGTTCATTATGTGGTATTTTTCAGAGTGAATAGGCCGCTATTTTGTTTTGCCATATTGGATTTTTACCAAAATGTTACCAGGTCATCCTCATATGACCCTTAATTTTTGACCAAAATTTGAAGTCAATCGGGTAAGTAATATTTTAGCAATGCCGCGAATAGACAGACCGATACACCGATAGACCGACGGAGTAGAGAAAACATGTTTTTCGTCATCTAGGAACCCTGAAACGTGAAGATGTGAAAAAATTTCGTAGGGTAATTTTTCACAATTACAATACTCTTCCCTTTTACGAGGAAAGTAGAAATCGGTGAATTTCCTTTATTCCGAAGTTCCCACGTAATAAATATTTCCCTTTTATTAGGAATAGTGTCACCCATAGTTCAGCACATAGCCATTTAGTAACACACATACATATATTGTCTTTTCAAACATTTTTATTCGAAGCCATTTTGTTATATTATGTTGGATTTCTATTTTTCCAGTTTCTACTTATGCCACATTTGATTTTTGGACATAATTTAAAATAAATTGAATAAGTAGTTTTTAGGCTGATTTTTTTTAAGAACGCCATTTTATTCCGTACCTGCAGTTTCCTATATCACAATTAATTTTCGTGAAAAATTTGAAATCAATTCAATGAGAAATTTTTTTACGTCCTTTTTTCAACATTTTATTTGGTCGCCATTTTGAACTCGTACTACAATTTTAGTGGTAGTAGTTTGGGGAAGTCTAAAGACCTCACTGGTAGGCCTATAAGACCCTTTCGGTCTAACCCAAACCCTCCCTCAACCACCACCCACCACCAAGTTTCCATCCTTAAATCTACCTGTCCTGCCTATATAGGTCTTGATATCTTTTCATGATAGTTCCTTGACTGCATCCCTATAAAAAACCCATAGTGCCAAGAATAACCTGGCGTAGTCTTGCTCGTGTTTCACACCTACAGGAAGTGGAGTGGAGTTTTCTCCTCCTCCTGATACTCCGTACAGGTAGAGTCCTCCTCAATACCTAAAATGGAGAGGTGCCTCCTTAATCGTGTTTAGTTACTACTCCTACGATGGAGTTCAGAATCTTCCTGTCCCGCGCTAACAGCCACTCTGTTCGCCCTTTATCGGGCATCACATTGAAATCTTTGGCTTGCCTACCACCTTCAAATTGGTCCCACTCACGTCGCAGTTCTTAATGCATCTATTCGTCGAGTGCAGTCCTTATCTGCTGCCTAGTAATACCTAAAGCCAGTTCTGGTCCCACATATGTGCAGGCGGCCCCGAGTCTAGCAAGCTCATCTGCCTTCTCGTTACCGACAATCCCACAATGTCCCGGCACTCAAACCAACCTCACCCTCCTACTTCATGCCAACTGCGCCAGCTTCTCACCACATTCCTGAACCAATGCTGATCCCAACGTGGGTGAGTCCAATGCCTGAAGTTTTGCTTGACTATCTGAGCAAATGACAATCTCCTCCTCTATTCCTTCTTCGACTTTCCTCATCGTTGTTGCCATTTAAATGTCGTTCACCTCAACCTGTTGTTCAAAATGTTACCAGTTCATTTTTATGTAAAACTTCATTTTTGGGATTTTTTTTCACGTTTACAATAATATTATTTGGCCGTCGCTTTGTTCCACCCTCTCCAATTCGTACTACAGTTTTACAAGTTCATCTACAGGATAACCCATCGAAAATGAAACTTCGCTAGGTTTGGGTATTTACACTGAAATTAAAAAAAAACACTCTGACACAACAATTTTATCTTTGAAGGGGACTCTTCTTAGGCGTATACGCAAACCCATATTTACAACCCCTCGGGCAAGGTGAGATTCACCCCCTAAATCTGAGATGGAAAGGGGAATAGAGTGATATCTTATTTAAAAAGTCTTTCCATCTGTATGTCATTTTCACGTCAAAATGTCAGAAATGTGACTTTATAAATGTTTTACTTTCGTTGAAAAGGTACAAAATTCAATAGAATTGAAATAATTAATTAATAAAATGACAATTTAGTGAATTTTGTAACAGCCAGACCGAAAAAAAATGGGATTTTCAAAATAAAAAAATACGTTACAACATTTTTGTTAATTTTTTTGGTTTAACTGATATAAAACATACTAAATTGACATTTCAGTAATTCGTGATACCTAATGTTCGTTAAATAAAAATTTCCTCGAGGGCCAAGGGAAAAAGATTCACACCAAAAATGTTTAAGTAAAGATATATGTCCAGTAGCATCTTCTTTGAAATGTCTTTCTATTCTTTGTACAAAGACGTCTAGTTCATGCAGTAGCACTTTATTTGGAGAACTTGCAATGAAAAAATGTATTTAATATAAAAACTGCACAATGAATAAATTCAATAAATCGAATTTGTGAAGTATTTGCCTCCTTCGAACTTTTTTAAAAAAAGGAATGTTGGCCATATCTACGTATTATAAATTAGAGAAACATATAAAAAACTACAAAAGTGTCGTACTCTCCATTAGTCAGTATTAAACCATGGGTAGTAAAATAGCGGCAGTTAATTTATTTCTACCATTTACGTGGTTGGTACTTTATTTACATCGCGCGTGCATACAAATGGTTTCCTCAAAAGATGAAAGAGTGGAATTGATTTCAATCTTCTTCGCAAATCATGAATCTAGATACAGAGTCCATGGGAAGTATATCTTGGAACTGGTGCATACATTTAGAGAGTAACTCGATCGGTAGGTAACAAAAAGCAAGATATTGTGAATCCAGTGGTTAATGAAGCGGCGAAAGTAGCTGCTTCAACACAAAGTAGATACGAGAATGTCGGCCACTGGATCAGGTGGTAATTGAACTAGCATTCAACGGATTAAAAAAAACATAAATTCCATTCGTACAAAATCCAATTAGTACAAGAACTTAACGAAGATGACTTTGACAGGCGTCTGCAATTTTGCGAAATCATGCTTTTCCAATGAATGCTTATTCTTCGTCAATGGCACTGTGAACTGTTAGAATTGCCGTTATTGGAGCGACACAAATCCGAGAATTTTTCATGAGACGCATACGCAAAATCCAAAAATTAAACGTTTGGGCTGGGATCTTCGGTCACTATGTAGTTGGTACCTTTACCCGAAACATAAACTGGGGAATTTTATTTAAAACTCCTGGAAATTGCAATCGATTTTGCAATAACTGAAATAGTGGAAAACGATGGTCGCTATGCACAAAATGCTGTTTCAACAAGATAGACCAAACATTTCAGGGAAGCTGGATTTTCAGAAGGGGTGATATTGAGTGGCCACCGAGATAGCCAGATTTGCCCACTGGATTTTTTTATAACCAACATGTTTACAAAATCTACGAGAGCCGCGAGAGGATAACTAACGAATATCGTGCGTCTCTTAACAACAGAGGTACTACAAAACGTCAGAAACCGCTTCAAACAGAACCTGTATCACTTAATGATCAACAGTTTCAATATTCACTTGACTAATGTGTAAACTATTAAGTATCTTTGTAGGGAGAGTCGATATTTAACTGGTACACAATTTATCAAATTTTTACTTGATCACTTTATTGTTACATTTCTAGTGTCTTTTTTCTCAAATTTTGATTCACCGCCATTTTATTTTTAAGCATAGCAGTGACTTGAAACTTTGGGAATGACATATATATACAAAAACCTTCCAAATAAGGTATTAGTCAACTCCCCTTTCCATTTAGGATTTAGGGGGTGAATATCACCCGGTCCAAGGGGTTGTAAATAGGGGTTTTCATATACGCCTAAAAGTGTCCCCTTCAAAAACAAGATCGTTTTCCCACAACGTTTTTTTGTAAATTTTAGCTTAAATACTCAAAATTAGTGACGTTTCGTTTTCGATAGGTCAACCTGCATGTTAAATAAATGTAACTATTCAAATCCTTATGTTTTTATTTTCAAGACTTTCTTCCCCCCCCCCCCCAAGCTTTATTCTGGGTACGCCACTGACAAGAAAGCATTATAAGCAGCAGAATTAAATCCTTGTGCGCCTCAGGGAAAGCTCTTATGGGTGGGAGGCGAACATTTAAATTCAGTAGTGTTGCTTAAATGTGAAAAATATAAAATGAATAAAAAATATATATATATATATATATATATATATATATATATATATATAAGAAATCAAATAACTTAGCGGCATCGGCGAACTGTAAAAGTGTAAGATCATAAATAGAACGTCGTAAAAGATGAAAAAATCATAATACTATACTGGAGATTTTAATTTTGAGGTAACAACAAAAATACACTCATTTATCAGTGGCAATGAATACATTTTTTGATTTACAGTATAATTCGAACAAACAATATTTCTCAAGGAAAAGAAATCGAGAAACATGGCCGGCCCATACCTGTCCCCCCTTCCAGGGGACCTATTGACCGAGTATATGTTTGGAAGACGAAGACAGAGAAGGAACAGGACGACATTCAGCCCTCAACAGTTGCAAGAGCTGGAGGCAC
This sequence comes from Kuschelorhynchus macadamiae, assembly GCA_030620095.1. Classification (NCBI taxonomy): domain Eukaryota; kingdom Metazoa; phylum Arthropoda; class Insecta; order Coleoptera; family Curculionidae; genus Kuschelorhynchus; species Kuschelorhynchus macadamiae. The sequence goes on from JAUTXW010005443.1 coordinate 144,793, forward strand.
TTTTTCAAAAGACCCACTATCCTGACGTTTTTTTGAGAGAAGAAGTCGCCCTACGGATCAGCTTGTCTGAAGCTAGAGTACAGGTAACTTTATCGTTTTAGATATTTTTTAACAATTGCTCGACAAAACTCTACACAACCGATCAAATAATTGTATTGTTTTCGCACGTACGATCAATTTATCTTGATAACAATTTTTCCTGCCACATCACCTTTACCAACAACCAGAAATCAAATTTTACGGTTGCTTAACAAATTTTTTTGGACCATTTCAAAAAAGTAATAGACTCTCAATAATACAAGATATCACCATAAGTTCAGTTTTTTAAATGGGTCCCCCTGTATATTATATTTAAAATTGGTTAAACACAGAATATGATAACAAACATTTATTCTAACGCCTTTCAGACTCCAGTTATATAACTCTAGCAGCACCCTGCATGCTTTAAAAATTGTTTAAAATTCGTTTGTAAGGCGAAAACATTAACTGTTAATATCCCATGTTTTTCAATTTATATACCGGGTATTCCTTTATTTCATATACAGGGTGATTCGAAAGTATTATCCGTTTGTGGGTGTAATCATTGCATAAAATAAGGCAAAAGGTTCCTATTAATATCGGAAATGCTTCTAGAGGAACTACGCCCATCTGTAGGGGGCAAAATTGGTGTACTGTTTAAACATTTGATGATGAATCGTATTCTGAATTCAGATTTTTAATGTAAAAAGGTACTCTAAAAATTAACTGATCTATGTTTATTCATTAAAATTCAGCATCTAAATTCCCTGTACTTATCTACCATAAATAGAACACACTTTTTTGTTACCATGGACACGACAACGCGTCTAATAACGTAAATAAGTTTTATATGTGTTCAGAAATGTTTTGATTGACAAACATGTGGTAAACTTTGACACAGTGACAGTGTATGTTACAATATTTAACAATTTACCTAAAGAATTACGAAGAGATGTGTCGAAGTTTGGAGAGGGCTTTTTGGGATTGCAATGAAGCAACACGGTTGTATGAGAGGCATTTCCTAATCGACGAGTACCCCACCGTACTATTTTCGCAAGTGTGAATCGTAACTAGGGAAACAGGTTAGTTCGAAAAATTAAGTAGAATGGTGTCGCGCAATAACCTACCAACGTTTTTCCATAGGAAGTTTTCATAGACAAGAAGTTATTGGGCGACCGAGAAATGCTAGAACACTAGCATTAGAAGAACGAGTGTTAGATCGTATTGAAGAAGATCCGTCTTTAAGCAGGCACATCATTGCAAATAAAGGCTCCTTTCAGTCAAGTCTATGGAGAATTTTCCACGAGTTGTTGCTTTACCCATACCATATTCAACGGGTTCAGGCTTTGGAAGAACCAAATTTCCCGTTGCGTGTACAGTTTTGTGATTGGCTTCAAGAACGAGTGGCCACTGCATATTTTGAAAAGAGAATTTTATTTACCGACGAGGCCGGTTTTACTAGAAATGGAATATTCAATTTTCACAATAACCACGTATGGGCGGATGAGAATCCTCATGCTACAGTACAAAGAGGACATCAGCAACAGTTTCGCTTAAATGTGTGGGCGGGAATTAACGATGAGTATTTAAAAGGGCCCGTATTTTTACCGCAAAGTTACACAATTGTTTTATAAAATAAGGATGGGATAGGTCAGAGGGTGCAGTACCACAACCACCATAGTCTCTTGATCTAATTCCACTTGATTTTTATTTATGGGGGCATTTAGATCAACTAGTTTATTCCCGACCAATGGTAGGTAAGTACGGAGTATTAAACGTTAGATGCTGAATTTTAATTTTTAATGAATAAAGGAGAATCAGAAAATTTTAGAGTCAATTTTCTCGTAAACGGCATGCTTTATCGAATTGAACTAAGAGTACCTGATTTACGTAAAAAAGCCTGAAATTTGATAATTTCTAAATAAAATCGCAATAAAATAAAGAGTAAAAAGTAGGGTTGTTTTCATTCTTAACCTTCCTGCTATGTGACTCCTCTGACAACATTTTTGAAAACCTGAATATGATTCTGCATCAAATGTTTGTACAGCACACCGATTTTCGAAATTTAACTATAAACGGTTTCAAAAATACTACAAATGGGCGTAGTTCCTCTAAAAAGCATTTGCTATCTGTTAATAGGTACTTTTTGTCTTATTTTTATGCAAGGCTTACATCCACAAACGAATAACACTTACTTTTAAATCACCCTGTATGCATGGTGATTAACCTATACCTATGAACTTTTTATTTTTAATTAACAGGTAAGAAGTTCTAAAGATGATTTTTCAGGGTGTAATAACCATTAACATTAACTGAAAAACGTCATTTTAAATTAAGTGTAAGTAAAATTTATCATTTCTAAAGATCTAATAGGCTTTAACAAACTATCATTTAAATAACCAGAAAGTCCAATTTTTGTTGTAATTTGTGTGACAATTTCATAAAAGAATAAAAACATGTACAATTTTAATAATTCATTCATTCATTAAAAAAAGGTAATTAAAAAAAGTTCTTGATCTATACAATACTATACCCAAATAAAGTTTTCCAGAAATTTGTGAATATTTTCCAATCATGTTCAAGTTTTCTCTTTCGATTATATTGTTGTTCTGAATGTGTCAAAAATATTAATTTGACGCTAAGAGTGGAAAGTCAATTTAAGTGTTATTTAAAATATTTTTTTAACTATTCAGTTAATAGAGCAAGCTTCGTAAAAAAAATACGTTTGAATAAATAATACTTATGTTGAATATAATTTATTTTGAATTTTTAGGTTTGGTTTCAAAACAGAAGAGCTAAATGGAGAAAGCAAGCCAGGTTGCAGTTGTTACAGGACGCTTGGAGAATGAGATGCTTAGGAATCTCTTCGCCTCAACTCATTATACCAGGTAATGTTTTTTTTAGATATAAATTGCCAGTAGAAATAAAACTCTTGCATAAAAAATTCCGGAAATTTTGTTTGAAGTTAGTCTATATGTTTAAAACACTGACGGCCGGTTGCAGAAAGCTCAATAAAGTTTAGAATGTTTAACAGAATGTTAAATTTGACAGCGCATTCCTAGATTTTTATAAGCAACTTGTCAAATACGAAAACTCGGTTAAATATTCTAAACAGAAATGAAGCTTTGTGCAACCGGCTGTTAAGCCTAATTTTTCAGCAAGTTCGTGAGAGAGTTTTTCTGCACCAGACGCGTATAAGAGGGGTAATTTACAAGTTTTTTATGCATTAAACAAATCTGACGACCAAAAAAAGCACACAGGCTTATACCACTCGTACTTCATACAATGTAATATTATGTGACTTCAATGTTCAAAATCCGCGGACGTAAATTTTAAATATTTTTGTCACATGGGGGGTAATTACCCCGTTACCCCCCCCCCTTGTATACTCGCCTCTACTGCACCGTTTATATGTTTTTTTTAAGTGATCGCCTGCTGACCGAAGCCTTTCTGTATTGCACATTTTTACACGGTGTTTCAAAAAATAGGGCTACTGATTAAAGTGCGGGACACGAAAGAAAACCGGGCGGTTTAGGAAGGTCGGTCAAGAAATCGCTTTAAACCAGTTATGCCCCGTCGTTCTTTAAAAAATATGGCACTCCTTTTTGACTATACTCACTTCAGATAATTAAAAAATGTAACTGTGCTTAATGAACCTTTATCTATATTTGTCTGTTTTCGTTCGTGCACCGCACTTCTATATCTCTTTTGTGTTGCAAAAACGGCGAACTTTCGAATTTTAAAATGATTTAATTTTGATTTTATTGATCGATTTACCTATAATGAACATTTATCTATATTTGTCTGTTTTCTTTCGTGTACCGCACTTCTATATCTCTTTTGTGTTGCAAAAACGATAAACTTTCGAATTTTAAAATGATTTAATTTTGATTTTTCTTGATCGATTTACCGATAAAGATATTTTTTCTTGAGTTCTGTCATTAACGCTTCCCGTGCTACTGCCTACGTCCGCTATTATTGGACCACCCAGTATAGTGATACACGATTTACAAGTCCAGATTTTACAAGGGCAGCCAGCATGAGATCCAGTGAACGAGATTTATCAAAATTTTAATTTATGCGATTCGACTTTGGGCTATTCGGGTATGCCAAAAGTGGCCGTCTGTCTCCGTTTGTCATATTACTTTATACAGGAGCCGTCGTTGTGAAGTACTATACAGAACGTTTCCTAATTGCTTGCTGATGTTAATGGGGGTCTTTTTATATCCTAAAAGTCTTAACTTTTGAGATACAGGATGGTAAAATTTAAAAAGAAAAAATTTTTTTTCATTCCAATTCTGATGCTATTGTAGATAACTGCATGAAATTTGATACACGTCTTCTATGCATTAAGGAGCATACGGATTTACCCAGGTTAATTACCTATGCACGCCACTGCTAGAAATTTCAAAAATTTATTGTTAATAAAAAATGTCCTTCTATGTATAAAAGACGTGTATCAAATTTCACACAGTTACTTATCATTAATAGCAGCAGCAATCATTATTTAGGATTAAAAAAAATGTTTTTTTAAAACCCTGTATCTCCAAAGTTAAAACTTTTAGGTACATATTAAACTTTTTTCCTAAAAAGGTCCAAGAATCGGAGGTGATTCTTACCATTATCGTACTTCACAATGACGTCCCCTGTATAAAGTAATATGACAGGACGGAGACAAACGGTCACTTTTGGCATACCCGAATAGCCCAAAGTTGAAATGCATAAAATTTGGATAAATCTTGTTCACTGGAATCAGTGCTGGCTCCCCGACAATAACTACATTGATGTGTTAATTTTGGAAAAATATGAGTTCCGTAGTTTTTCAAATATTAA